>MJUU01016927.1:65429-86265 GCA_002080025.1 Modiolus philippinarum | reverse complement strand
CAGGGAAAGGCTGTAGTAATAGAGCGCTTCAATCGCACACTCAAAGGTAAGATGTTTCGCTACTTTTCCGCCAATAACACCTACAATTATATCTCAGTACTTCCACAATTAGTAGAGCAGTACAATAACACGAAGCACTCGTCAATCAAAATGAAACCAGTAGAAGCAAGCAAATCCCCCGTTTACTCAGATACGAAGGAAACTAAGAGTAAACCAAAATTCAAACTAGACGACAAGATCAGAATATCTAAAAAGAAAGGCACGTTTGAAAAGGGTGATACATCCAACTGGACCGAAGAGGTATTTACTATTTCGACGATCCAGTACACAGAACCAATAACTTACAAGATCGTGGATTTGAATAACCAGCCAATCGAAGGAAGCTTCTACGAACAAGAACTCCAGAAGACAGACCAAGAGACATACAGAATAGAAAAGATTATCAGACGGGATCACAAAAATAGAAGAGTATTTGTTAAATGGAAAGGGTATTCAAACGACTTTAACTCCTGGATTCCGATGTCGGACCTGCAGTCTCTGAGATAGTCTTCTGCGCACCCACACTTTAAAGAGGACAGTACCTTTTTTTTCTCTTGAATATCAAGTATTTCGTTAACTCCGTTTGGCGGTTTATCATTGAATCACTACACTACAACTTAATTTCAACTTCGATGACATTTAGTAAGGTCATTGGAGAAACTAGCCAAACGATTCCGGTTGGGGCTATAACCCCAAAAAATATTTCGTCGTTCTTTTCAAACGTCTGACTTATTTTTATCTCAAATTGATTATGACCACCGATGGATTTCCTGGTCTCTATAGAATTTTGGTGCTAGTTATTGGTGTCGTCCCTTTTTTGTAACATGAGATGTACGGAGGAGTGCCTACGGCAGTGCCTACGGTAGTATCTTGTCTTATACCCCCTACGCACAAACGGATAGTAAATGTGGGTGTACACTTATCCTTGAATTTTATCCTCTGCTGAAACCCATCCCCGGGTGAGTGTAAGATCTTCCCGTTTATAAAAAATGGTTTATCAGTGTTGTCTGCCGCAGGCACTGGCGAAGCCACTGGAAGCCCGATCGGTATCGGAGTTACACGAGGAGCAATAGGGTACGTAGACATACCGAATAGACCGCCCAGAGAGTAACTAAAAGTGTATGGTGTTGTGTTTACCGGAGGACTTACATATACATGTTGGTATTGTTCCTCCGGGGTTAGACTAAATTTTCTTACCCGATAACCTGTTTCTCCTCTTATACTAATCATCACATATTTAGCAATATAACCCAGGTGTAATTTGACTTCTTGAGCCCCGTTAGAAAGATTAACGGAATACTCTTTTTTCCATTGTCCTAAGTTCTTTGCAGGGTGATGAATTTCACTTCCAAAATCATTCCAAGTATGACACTCTATGGAACACGTTTTACCATTTAGTTCAATGTCGATATTGGCGATTATCTTTTTTTGATATAGACCTAAAACGTCACGCTCACTAATTACTCTGTATTCAGAAGTTTCGCCGGTATGATCCTGGATAATACCGGCAATTCCTTCGTTTGAGAAATCTAGTTCAGAACCGTAATCACGGATAGAATATTGAATATCTAACGCACAACTCTGTAGGAATCGGAACAACGAATTAGTGTTTTTCTGTAATTCGACCACTGCAATCCTACTCTTCCCGCTTTATTTCATAACTGATCGAAAGACTGTAAAAAGAAGTGAACAAGTAGCGCTATTTCTTATTTTCTCGATATGAAAAAGTGTAATCTCGGCCTTATTATCTGTTCTTGCTCTTGTGAAAGATATTTCCTTTGATGTGCCCAATTGATCTATTTTCAACATGATCTTAATTTGGTTAGAAATTACGCGCTCTTCTGGCGCCTCAAATATTAGATGCGCACCAAACAAATAAAGACTGCCGCCGGCACTGCCGTCCGTCGGGTTTAGGGTTAGTTTCCAGTTGTCGAGATCCTCCTCTATATCACCGTCGATAGAGGAATCGTCCGATAACCACTTGACTTTTACATTCATAGACGAACCATAATATCCGGGTTTCACTCTTTCAAGAAATGATGCAGCTTTCTTTTTCTCGTACCTCTTTTCTCCTGTTTTATTGAAAAATCTCCTTAATTCTCTCTTGTTATCCTGAATTTTAGTATCTATTTCACTTTTTGTATAACCCTCATAATCGGCTAGCTTGGCGTCTACCTCAGTCTTAGTATAAACAGGGTCTAGCTTAGCGTCTACCTCAGTCTTAGTATAAACAGGGTCTAGCTTGGCGTCTACCTCAGTCTTAGTATAAACAGTACTTATTTTTTTCTCAAGTTGTGGTAGGTGAATTGGTCTTAGAAACTGTCTGTGCAAGTCTTTTCTTAGTTCTCGTTCACTTGCAGCAACAAAAGCCTTACTAGCAAACTCCGCTCTAAAGTTCCGTTTCTGTGTGTCTATTTTCTGCTGCAGCGACTTCTTGTTTACCGCACAGGCTGGGTCATCTAAGTCGGTCTTGAGTCCCCTAATATACTTCTTATTCATGTCCAGGTCTTTACGCGCTACCGCAGGAAAGAAAGTATCGCTTATTTGCTTTATTGTTGCTACGTGGTTGTTGCCGGAACCGGGTGAAAGACCTGTGATTTTATACCCACCCATGTCTAAGTCTTGTCCTTTACGGAAATATCTATCTAACTGAGCCTTGCTCGCATACTTACTTAACACTACATCAAAATTAGTCTTCGTTGATGCACCTCCTGACACCTTCTTAGATATTTCATTAAATATACCCATGTTTACTTTTTATATTAGGAAGATAAAAATGTTAAACGAATTAAAGGATTTAGCTCAAAAGAAGTCAAAAGCAGAGAAAGTGGTACAGGAGTACAACAAAAAGAAGGAAGAAGAAAAAATAAGAAAAAGTGTACAATCTGATAAACTCGAAGAATTCTTTGAACCAGTGACTAAAGCAGTAGCTGCAATACAAGCGCCTGAGGTGACGCAACAACTAGTTTCTGTTCCACCGGCGGCAGTGCCTGTTCAGGAATTAGAGGAACCTATTCCGCCGGAACCTTTCGCGATAGAAGAACCACAGGAACCGGGACCGTCGGGGCTGCAGGTATCCGCAATAATAACAATACCAGGTGGCGTGTCTATCGATAAGTATGACGCCGAGAAACAACTACAAGGAAAAGACCTAACTATCGAAGAAAAGATCAACAAGGCAAAGAATATAAATAGGGAACTGGGAAAGATAAAAAAAAAAAATGCTGAATCACCAGCAGAAGTTGCATTTCAAATAGATCAAAACAGAGCGTATTACCAGAAATTAAAGAAACAAATCGGAAAAGCCTTAGCGACTAAAGGGTCATATAAATTAGACACTGATGGTTACTTTTCTGATTTACTGTTGGACTTAGAACAACTTTTCGAATATAATAAGTTGTATGGACTAGACGAAAAAGGACAACAAGTAATTGACACATCGGTTGATGATGACTTTATTGACTTAGTAACAAAGAGATACAATTCTAAACAAAAGTATTCTGATTCTGCAAAGCGTATGTTCAAAAAACTAGTTACGCTGTCGCAACATCCTTTAGTAAAGTCAAGTGGTAAATACAAAAATATTTTGTGTTATGACCCAACAAAGCTAGTAGATCGGTTAGAGCTTCTTATTGCTGGTATCGAGGCTGGTAACAACAACGATGAGTTAATAAACGAGGGTATAAGCATTCTAGACACTCTTCTGTCAAATAAGGATATAACAAAAGAACAACACGAAGGAATTTATAGAAAATATTTTGAGTAATAAAAAAATGAAACGAATGATAACACTTTCTAGTTATGCCGGCGAACGAACCCCTTCTAATTTTGAGACCCAATTTGAACAACCCTTGGTATTAAATAAAGACAAACAGTATCTATTTGGTTTGTCCCAGATAAATACTATGACTTATAGTTGGTACAACATCTCTGAGTTTTATGGTAACAAGAAAATAAAGTATAGTCTTGATTCTAAGAGTGTCTTTGACCCTAGTAAAACATTCAAGGAATTAACATTTAGTAACGGTAACTACAGCTAGGAGGATATGTCCAAGTATATAGCAGAATTTCTGTCGGTCAACGACGGAGTCGAAGACAGTCCAATAAAAATAGACTTTGATCTGACGAGCTTTAAGATGAAAATCACATTAACCAAGGGTGTGATGCTAGACTTAAGAGAAGGTAACTTTGCTGAGTTAATCGGGTTCGACAAGAAAATAGTGAATCAAACGGAATACGGTAGTAGGCTACCTAACATCACTAACAGTATAGATAGTATTTATGTTCATTGTGATTTAATCACTGATTCAGTCGTAGACGGTAAGTCGGGTGATGTAATCTACGTGTTTAGTACTACAGATCTAACTCGTAGTTACCCGTTTCGAGAGAAATATACCATATAGGATACTCAAAGGTAAACAAAACAAGGATTGACTCGATTCGCGTATGGATAACAGACGTAAAAGGTAGAAATATAGACTTGAATGGTGTTGACACCAGTTTTACTTTTATTCTGAAAGAAATATAAACGGTAAAGGAAAAATGAGAAAAGTATATAGTAAGGAGTTAGGAACATACATTTTCGTTGACCCGGTAACGAGGGAACAAATAGGTGGTGGACTATTCGACAGCATATTTGGCACCGCCGCAAAGCAGCTGGCAAAAGAGACGATAAAGAAATCTGCCACCGCAGCATTAGACACTGGGAGTAAAAAACTTGGTGAAAAGGTGGGAGAGTATGTAGCAGATAAAATAATGCCTACGGCAGCACCAAGTGTACCAGTGCCTACGGCAGTAACACCGACCGCAGGAACAAAACCAAGTGCCTACGGCAGTGCCTTCGGCAGTGAATATGTACCTTCGACAAAACCAGGTGCATTGATTAAAGAAAAAAAAAAGTACAACAACGACAACGCCGCATCAAAAAATGGTCAACTGTTAGGTAAGGGTATAAAAGCAAGAATTATTCGCCTATTGTAGATAAAAAACATACTATAAAAATGGGAAGAAGAAAACTATATGAGACAGATGCTGAAAAAAACAAGCCCACAATGAACATCAAAAAAATATTACGCTTCCCACAAATTCTATTGTGAGGTGTGTGATAAACTCCTTTGTATTTCTGCCAAAAAAAAATCATATTAACTCTGCGGCTCATCGTAAGAGAGTTGTAGAATAAAAAGTTACCTAATAAGAAATCATTTTATTTAATGAATAAAAAATCATTTAAAAGTGAATGATTTATAAAAATGATTACAACGAAAAAAACGGAATTAGAACGTATACTATTAGTCGTCCTCAAGAAGAATTAACTAGTGATGAGGTACATGAAATATCAGAGTTAATAAAAGAAAGACTGGATCACGCTGTTTCAGACGGGTTTACTGATAGCGCTGATGTACTAGTAAAATTTGTCTATACTGGTAGTACACCAAGTTACAAATACAATACCACCAAGAGTATGAACTCGTTTCTTATCAGAGAGTTTACTGACTTTGTATCACTTTATCAACAATACGTAGACCTTTCTTTACCTCCGAATGAGGATTATGTACACGAAATCATAGGAATTAGAATAAACGTAGTTCCTCCACCCAGTGGTGGATGTTGGGACCATAATTATTCAGAGACAATAACAGATGGAGTCAAAAGGAAACGCCTATTATCAACTAATAATAACTGTTTCTTTCGATGTTTAAAGGCACTCAAACCAGATTTTAATCCTACAATCACTGTCTGTGATGAGATACGAAGAGTATATGGGTTGGCTCCTAAAACACCCGTGCCGGTGCCAGTAGCGTGGGACATAATCAAAAGGTATCAGTTACCTGTCGGTTTATTCTGTGAAGAGACAAAAGAGCATTACGGTGAAGAGTATCTCACTACTATAGAACTAGCTAAGGGACATTTAGTCTTATTATCGAACAAGAAAAAAAGAAGTGTTCGTCTTGTTGTTCTATTTATTTTGGCGAAAAACATACTTGTCCGGTTGTTTGTTCTCATTGCGGTACTAGATATAAGAAAAAACATAAGTGCAATGAAAACACATCTGGTTATTATCAGGCAGTAATAAAGAAAAAGGGTAGGTATTTAATCCGAAGGACAACAAAGAGCAAAGAGTTAAACCCCAACATAATTCACTATGATATAGAGACTTACACAAAAATTGTCGACGGACACAAGGTTCATACCCCTTATATCCTAGGATTTGTAGAGAAAGATGGTGATTTTTGTTACCACGCTGGTGATGATTGCGTCGACAATTTTGTACGATATCTCGTTAACAAAGCCGTAGGCAACAAGGAGTTAGTTGTCAACGCTTATAACGGAAGTAACTTTGATCACTACTTCTTGATTAGGAGCATGAATAAATTAGGATTAGCTCCGGATAAATTTATCTTGAATAACGGAAGCATAATCGGATTAGCAAAAGAAAAACTGTTTCGATCTAATGAAACACATAGGTAGTTCTTTGAGTCAGGCACTGTCTGATTTTGATTGCACCGTGCGGAAGGGAGAATTTGATCATACTAAAGCATGTAGGTGGGAAGACATGTCTGATCAAATGTGAAATAAGTGTCTTGTTTATCTACAGTCTGATGTACTTGGTCTACGAGAGTTGTTTAATAAGTTAAATGAACAATGTTACAAAGATTTCCGTAGTGATATTACCAACTTCATCTCGACTAGTTCTCTGGGATTCGACATCTTGAAAGATTATATACCTAAAGGAGTTATGGTTGACTTGTCTGATTCGACAGATGTCGAGAAGAATATCAGAAAGAGTATTTATGGTGGAAGATGCTACAAGAGCAAAACTGAGTTTGTGTCTGAACAATTCGGTGAGAAGTATGATGATGTAACTGATTTCTTGTTAAATGTGGACGTCGTGTCCCTTTATCCAATCAGTATGTTACACGAATATCCGGTGGGACAAAGAAAATATACCACCGAAGGAATGGCTGGTGCAATGGGGATATATAAAGTCATGTATGTTTCGAATAAGAAACTGCTTCATCCAGTAGTAGCAAGAAAGGACGAAAAAGGAGCAACTAAATGGGATCTACAAGACTCGGAGGTTTGGTATACTTCAGTTGATATAGAACAAATGATTAAATATGGTTATGATGTTAATATTATCGAGGGATATTACTGGGAGGAAACTAGTAAGGTGTTTTATGATTATATACAGAAATTCTTTCAGACCAAGAAAACAAGTCAAAAAGGAAGTGTTCAATACACCCTAGCAAAACTATTGATGAATGGTCTCTATGGTAAAATGATCCAAAGAACCAATATTTAACCACACCCAGACAATAAGAGACAACAATGAATACTGGAAGTTTCATCATAAGTATGTGGTTACGGGCCTGGAACTAATTTCATCTACTTGGTATGTATCAGGTTACTTAAGATCCGAGATTGACTCGGTTGATAAGATCAGTAAACCATCACATTTTGGTGCTTTTGTTCTGGCTTATAGCCACAAGATTATGTATGATCATATGATGAGGTTAAATCCGGAAAATAAAACAGAGTTAGATTTTTATTATACTGACACTGATAGTCTTCATGTGCCCGGTGAGCAAGCAAAACTAATACCTAATTGCAACGGTAATAACTTAGGTGACTTGGCTAATGACTATAAGAAAAACGCCAAGATAATTAAGGCGGTTTATATTGCACCTAAGTTATATATGACTATAACAATTGACACAGACAATGTAATTAGTTTTAAGACAAAGGGAAAAGGATTAAATAAAACCAAGTTAACGCAAGAAGATTTTAACAAGATGTTGAAGGGCGAAGAAGTAAAAAATATAAGGGATTTCTCCATGAAGAAGGTACATCTAAAGAGGACTTCTAAAGAACAAAGTATTGAACATTTCAGTATTCTTCACCTCACAAACTTTGAGAGATGTGCAAATAAAAACGAATACAAGGGAAGAATTTTCTTGGATAAGAATAAATCTGTTCCTATAGGAAGCTGCCGTCTACCACAGTCCACATAAATCTATGACGTATGAGGTTTATGTGGACTGTCTACCATATGCCAGACAGTCCACATAAATCCATGACGTATATACAATGTGTATACGTCAGAGGTTTATGTGCTTTGTCTACCATATGCTAGACAGTCCACATAAATCCATGAAGTCAGAGGTTTATGTGCTTTGTCTACCATATGCTAGACAGTCCACATAAATCCATGACGTATATACAATGTATACGGTAAATTTGTCATACAACAATTGACAAAGCAGAAAAATAATAAATCTTTATCATATCCCTGAAAGAACACGCACAAATTCCTCCACAAGTTAACTCCGAGAAACGTCTAATCCAGCATGGTGTGAATAACCTGCACATGGTGTGATTAGTCTAGAATATTCTTACCGGTTGCTATTTTTATATCCTGATTTATAATATCACTGTTCGTATTGTAACTATCCATTATTATTTTTTTTTTCCTTTGGTAATTTCGGCTTGTTCGAAATCGTGTAAACGTGGGTCATAACAACATCTCAGTAAATTCTGTTTTGTTCATTGTGACAAACCTGAAATAACATACCGTAAAAAATTTAGTTTATGGAATTGACTATTCATTATATTAAAAACAAATTATACTGCTTAATGGTAAACACAAATGCAAAAAAATATATGAGATATAACTTACCTCGGTGTTAAGCTAACGATGTTCGTTGTAATTATGAATGGAAATTTACTTGATAACTTGGCAACAGCTTGACGTCCTATTGATTTTTGTTAATGCATTGCAAAATTCTCACTGAGGTGTATCGATTACCTATTAGGGGTACAAAAAGGAGATTAAATAGATTTTAACAAGTTAAGATTGTATTTCCCGATGAAAACAGTGAAATATTTTCTTGTCTGGTAAGTTAAGATACAGAAAAGAATATTTATTTTTAGTAGTTAAAACAAGCGTATTTTTTGAGACCTGAAGTTCTGAAGATATAAGATCTCTCTCCTTTTTACTCGGAAAATTATACATTACGTAGAAATTACAATTCAGACGACAGTCTTTGGGTATCCGAAAATAGGACTGACTCAAATAAATTACGCTCATTTTCTTGTGCCTTCCGCCTATAAAGTATTTCACAATAGAAGATTGATCTTGTTGTGAACAAAATAGTCGTCAAAAATTACAATTTTTTGTTTGTCACCGGCACTGCCGTCAGATACTTCGTCCTCGCGGTCGATGTCTTCAACTTTATCATTAGATAGTTGTAATAAATCTTCCAGAGACACTCCTAGTTTTTCCGCTATTTTCTCGAATCTACGAATTAGTTCCTTGTAATAATGCTGCTCCAAATTTTTTGCGTAAAGAATAATTTTGTCGTAATACAATAAGGGTTTAAATAAAAGGTGCATTTTCAAATTTGTTTTACCAGATCCACTTGGCCCCACAATGAGTAAACGGAAAAAAATCAATCGGCATATTTTTTGCTCCTTGTATTGCTCTAAAATTGTTCGTATTAGACTTTTCTGAAAAATATACGGGAATCGTTGTCATTTTTTATAACCCGAATATTTATTAGATAAAAAAACCATGAGTATATTTCAGGTAGGAGGGTGCATAACCGTTGTGGTAAGTAATAATGTTTGACTTTTATAATAAAAATCAGGTAAAAAAAATGCTTGCATATGATTTGACCAATCTAAGAAAAATAAAAACAAAGGTGTATGGTTTTTACGAAATACTTGATATTCAAGGGGAAATCGTATATTTATATTATCCTTTTAGCAATTTATTCGTTATAGAGAGTAACTGGTCATGACCTGTCAGACTTACTAGAAACATATAGGAATCAAAAGTATAGAACCAGAGATACACGTCAGTGTTATGTATAACCCGTGTTATGTACCAAGTCCTAATTTACTTTAACCTATAAGATTTTTGTTTTACTTATGAGATGCTTAACCCGCAAGCGACGTAAAAAATGTGAGTGAACTAAGACCTCATTAAAAATCTAGCCCGTTTTACCCGTCTCAACTGTAGTGAATAACAAATCTTACATGTTTGTTTTTTTCTATAGTCCCGTAGATAGTAGTTAATATGGGAAAAAATCTGCGTTTTTTTTTTTTTGAAACCGCAGATTCTTTCCCATATTAACTACTGTCCTTGACATATGGAACATTTTCTCAAGAAAAACTTGACCTCTATCTCATTATATTTTTAGAAAGGTACAAATGTATAAAAATGACAAACATTTGACGATTGGGGAAATAACTCCTATAGGGATTAAGCGCCAAGTTCGATTCTGCAGTTTTTTTTTAAATACAAGATCAAATGTATAAAAATCACCAAAAGTTGACGATATAAGGACAATAACTCACATCAAAATTTGTCGGAAAACTTCAAACATAAAGATAAAGTATACGTTGAACAACTAAACATCTACATTAACATTTTGAAATATGAAACAAATTGTATAACAATCAAAAAAAATTGATGGTATCATGGAAATCACCGCTGTAAGGATTCGTTGGAGATCTTCGAAAAGGAAGATGAGCACTTTTGCATTTCAAACTTATCTTCTATCTCAAATCATTACTTACAGAAATCAAATGTATAAAATAACGAAAAATCTGACAAATAAAGGACAATAACTCCCATTTATGGGTACTTATAGATTCCTAAAAATCTCTAAGTTGGTAGATCTCAATATGCTGTGCATAATCAGGCAAATAATAAAAATAAAAGAACCATAATTTTTTTTTAAATTCAACGGGCAATTTCTTCTAAAGTGAGTAATTAGATTTTCTTCAAAATAGCAGGGTTGGTAGATCTTTGCATGCTTTTCATTCAAATCTTCCCAGATGTGTGCTATCTATAAGGGTTATTTTAGCTGCTTGCAAAATAAATGTTTTATTTTTAGTAACAGAAGCCATGTTGTTTGGTCCTCGGACTCTTTGGATATAATCTTTGAAACTAGATATCCTACTGGTGATTCAGGCTAAATTTTGTTAAGATCGGCTTAGCTATTTCCGAGAAGATTTTTGAAAAAGTTTGCAACGGACGGATTAAGACGGACACAAAGTTATGCCAGGTGAACTATAACACAGTAGACTAAGTCGTCCTTCGATGGGGTGTTTTTTGTAGAGAAAATGTCCTGTTTTTTGGGGCGTGTCATGGTTTTATGGGGAGAATTTTTGGTAAAGCAACAACAAACAGACAGCATTTCTAAGATTTAAAAATATAGCACTCGAAGAAGAAAACGTAGGATAGGCCTATCTTCTACTTATCACATATCATTGGATTATTGCATTTTTGTCTCTCAAAAGCGTTGTCACATTGGACTAAGAGTCTTACTCCAAAATAAATCATTTTCACTTGTTTTTTCGTAGTTTATGACAAAAAGAGATTCTTAGGGACCGACCATTTAACTTGAAAAGGGGGGGGGGGGGGGCTATGGTTTTTTTTCTAAAAAAATATTTTGGATCTGATTTTATGTGAAAAAAATATTTTGGCTGCCAAAATGATGAAAAAAAAATTTCTGAAGGAGGCATTCTGCCCAAAAAAATAATGTTAATTTTGAAAAAAAATATTTTGTTGATACGCGTGAAAAAAAAATAAATAATCTGTTTCGCGCGAAGCGCGAAAAAAATTTTCTGCCCAGAAAAAAAACCATAACCCCCCCCCCCTTCAGGTTAAATGGTCGGTCCCTTATTTCTTTTTATTAACACAGTATGCATTAATAAATAAATGTACATGGTAACAGTTAATGTTAAAGCAGAAAATTTGTAGATATTTCAATTTTTCTATTTGTTTATGTCCTGATTTAATTGCGAGAAGTCCTTGTTTTATGGGCCACGCCTGTTTTATGGGGCGATTATTCAGGTAATATGGAGAGAAATTAAATGTTCACATCTATATTTGGACCAAATTAACACCCGTGAAAATATCGGAGCATCACGTGCAACGTTTGTCGATGTATCGCAGTAACATTAGTTGATTCAAAAAAGTTTTTATTAATGACTAATTGGGAACGAAAATTTAGTAGGAAAATTAAATGATAAATAATACATGGTGTGTCTTTAGAAATTAAAAAAAAGAAACTACTTTAAAACAAAGGCTTTTAAGAGCCTGTATCTCCCACTTGGACTTTGGCATACATGTAGTGAAATAAACTTCTAAGTTGAAAGGGTCTCGTTTTAAGCTATATATGTATATATGAAAAGAAATCTTTTTATAATATGGTTCAACATCTAACTTTTTTGCTCCTACTGCCTGCCATTCAGGATAAGGTATGAATATGCAGCGCACAACTTTAAAGAGAACGTTAGTGCTAAAGTTTATTACCAACTGGCCAAATGTTTTCAGAAGGGAAGATCTTTGAATGTATTCCAAAGGTGCAGACTTGAAATACATCTGTTTTGACGGGAAGAAATTAAGATTCATTGTGATTAAGTTTGGTTCTAATTAGTCCAGTCGTTTCAGAGGAAAATATCCTTGAATATTTTTTCCATAGGGTCCAATATTTAACTATGTTCCCTGTTAGCCCGAATTTCGGATAAGGGGTCGACATAAAAGTAACAATACTTGTAATTACCTCATAAGTAATTCATATCATGTTTGGTATGATTTTCTAGAAGAAAATCTTTGTATGCATGTATGCAATTCCTATAAGGTCCAAATATTAAACTAAGTTCTCCGTTGGCAGCCATGTGACAACACTTGGTCAACACATCATATATGTAAATCCATCCGTCATCTGTCTAGAAATAGATTTATGTATGCATTTCTAATATATAGGGTCCAATGTTTAACTAAGCATGTTGGATGACGGATTAGCCTCAAAATAACAACAATTGGTCGACCATAATTCGTGCAAAGTTTGGTTTAAATCTATTCAGTCTTTCTCAAGAAGAAGTTCTCACAAGGAAAAGCCCAAGTTTAAACTAAGCACCGCTGGTTACCATGTTGGATCATGGATCGACACAAAAGTAAAACAGTTGTTCAGTACCTCATAAACATCATTCATACCAGGTTTGGTTCCAATCCATTTCGTGCTTCTCAAGACAAAGTTCTTTGAAGGAAATGTTTTCAACGGGACGACAGACACCGGTTGACGGATGCATTTAATGATGGCAAAAGCTCACCCTGGCATAAAAAGTCTAAAAATTTCGTTATATCTCATCATCTTTACTGTACAAAAATAGTTATTTTACAAAAGACACATACAAGTTTTTCTTTTCTTTGTCATTTGAGTTTTCTGTCTGATTGTGATCCTTATACTGCCATGTATTCTGATTTTTTTATTTACAGTTTTTACTGTTGTATTCATTTGGAAGCCTATTTATCAAAGTTGTATACATTTTCTGTGATATCATTACTCAAGTCAAACTTGCTTTAGATATATTCAGTTTTTCCTGTGCTGATTTGACTAATTATGAAGATTTTAGTCAAAAAGTACAAAAAAGGCAAAAATATGAAATGTAAAAACGCTTTCACTACTTCAATCTCCTGCACAGCAATTTATACGCTTATGATACACATTACTCTAATAAAAAATGATGAATTGAAGCTAAAGATACATGTTTTTCTCTGTGAAACTTTTAATTTTTTTCCATCAATAAATTTCAGAAAACTTGCTTAAACTTCAATATGTTAATATGTCAATGTGACCGTGATGTTTCTACAGCGTGATCCTGTGTTATCACTGAAGAGTTGGATAACATATTCAACAACAATATCATGTCTATGAAGTCATTATTGTAGTGTGGAGGCTTATGTGCGAAACTTAAAGCGTTACTGTAAGTATTGTTCTTCTTAGTATCCTTTAGATCTAATGAGTAGATATAATAATTTCAAAAGTGAGAAAGTATTTGTACAATTTATCTTAAATGACAAAATACCGAAGTTACTGTGAATTAAATTACTAAAATGTCTTAAATTACTAAAAGCAATATGACTTATAAAAATTCTTGAAAGCCTTCATAACGCATAAATTCGTTTCAATATGTCTAGAAAATGATATCACAGATTGCTTAGGGACCGACCATTTAACCTGAAAAGAGGAGTTTATGTTTTTTTCTGGACAGAAATTTATTTATTTTTTAAACTTGTATCAACAAAATATTATTTTCGAAATTTGCATTATTTTTGCGGCAGAAAGCCTTCTTCATTGCCTATATATATTAAGAATACTTCATAATTTCGAATTTTTAATAAACTTCAGGAACGATTTTGAAAAAATCACGGAAGTTTATTTATATTCGACACTTGCACTTGACACCACAGATTTTACTGTATATAGACGGCATAAGAAAGCCTTTCTTCATGATAAAATAAAAATGACATAATTATAACAATAAAAGACCGTTATTGGTTTCATTATCTAAATTATCGAGCACTTTCTCTTGGTTTTGTCGAGTTTTAAACGTTTAAACGTTTTCAACTGAAGAATTGGCCACCATTACTAAGCATTGAATGTAATGGCAATTTCGACATTGTTTTTGTGCTTTGGATGTTAAGCTTGTAGCGGTCATCTGTCCTTGGCATACGGGCTCACTGTACAGAAACCTAAAAAGCTTCTTATCCATTGTTCTCACGGACTTCAGGTTTCTTATGATTGGTGTCAACTCTATTGGTTCCACAAATGATGCCAGTGTCTACAATGGATCTGAACTGAAGACCTGTAGAGTCACAATAACATACTCAAATAGAAGAGTTTTTACCTGAATACCACCGGTTTAGTAGATCCCCATGCTTTTATGATCATGAACCTCATGAAACCATTTTCTGATTGAAAAATAGAGCCAAATGATAGAATATTTAATTACAGACTCTCGTGTAATTGGGAATGTCATTGGAATTCTCGCACACAAGTTCAGGGTCTTGTAAGGACAATTTAAGCAAAGGCTAAAGACATGCAGAAAAGTCATCCAACCCAGAAATACAGCTTCCTCAATAACTGGATGGACTAGGAGGATCAGAACCAAAATGTTATAACAGGAGCACGTAAAAATGAAAAAGTACTTCTACATATCTACCATACAAGAACAAGAAACACTGAAACCCAGGATTGGAGGCAAATTTGAATGTACGTGAGCCACATCTTTACATCAAAGGTTGGTTCGGTGCCATGGCAGGAAAAGATGATCATGTAATTATTACCACAAATAAGTGAAATTACAATAATACAGTGGCTCTAACAACGTAATGATGACTAATTTTTTTCACATCTTGTATGGTAACTTTCATCGAAATGTGTATTTAGCAATTAATGTTGTTGTTGAGATTTCAATCGATTTATATGTCCTTGTTTTTTTCCTGTAATAAAAAGCCAAGCATTTGGATAGTTTAAAAATCAGTCTAAAAATGGTGGTTCAATAAAAAAATTAACAAATATATCAAAATAACATATAAAGTAAGGATAAGGGTCCTTTCCTAATATTGGCCAAAATTGTTATACCATCGTCAGGTCAAAGAAAGCATTGGTTGCTTGGCTAAGTATGAACGAATCGCACGTTCCTTACGACGTCGTGTAGCCATCGTGTGGCTTTCGTATGTTCTGGGGGTAAACTACTGTACCTGCATAACTTTTTGCTTTAATATACTACGCAACAACAGAAACGATACACAGTTGATTTTGTAAATATTTTTGTATTTCGCCATTTATAGTTTTCATTTTAGTGTATTAATGTACCCAACGCCAAAACGCATTTGATTATCCAATTTTTAAATCAATTCCGCAACGGATACGAAGAAAATCCGGAATGGTAGTTTTTCGCCCGATGATTGAGTTCGCTGTTTACTGATGGATGATTTAAAATGTTTGATGTCAATAATTGGGACACTTCATCATGTTAACAATTTGCCATTCAAAAAAGTTGAAAACAATGTCTCATTACGATGCCCCGTTCAATCCAAAATCAAAGTTGACAATTACTTCGCGCGGTCATACCGTAGATCTTGAATTTTGTACTCGAAATTCATTATTATGTGAAAAGAAGAACAAACTAAAGACTATTGATAAATCTTAAGCAGACATGCTCATAAAATGCTAAATCACGTGACAGCACGTCCTGTGAGACGTCGCAACGTCAAGATCGCATAACACGCGTTTAGCGCTTATGAGAACGGTATTTGAAAATGGAAAATAGGCCTCAGGAAATCATGGTCGATATAGCAACAGAAGTTTGAAGTCAGCCGGTTCAAAAATGTCTTGGTTTGGTAAAAAGAAAATGTGGATATACTCATTATTTACGACTGCAAACAAATTCCGGATTATGACCTTGACCGTGACCGGAAATGGTTCAGAAAATGTAAGAGAATTTTTTTTTTGGCATAACGTTAATTCCTATGTGCAGAAAATACATTTTGTCTACGAGTTATGTTTTTTTTCTCTAAAAGTAAAATATCATTTTTGATAAAATATATGTATCGTTTCTTTTGTTGAGTAGTATATATTGTAATCATGGTATGTACTTTTTTAAAACTTATTATCATATGATGGTATTTTTTTCTGTTTTCTAATTGACTGAAAACAGCTTGAGAAGTAATGAGTATGTTGTCAACCCCAAATGGGCTAAAAATAGCTTGCAGGGACTATGTATAATCATATAATAAAACAATAATTGACTTTGAATAGGTTGCTACAAGGTTTTATCAACCCTAAAAAAGCAATATTCACCTCGCTTTCAGCTCGGTGAATATAACCTTTTGTTTTTCGGGTCGATAAATTCCAGTAGCAACCTGTATCACAGTCAATATAATGTTCATTACAACGCGCAAGGTCACAAAAAATATAGTTATCAAATAAATCTCATTACATGAATGTGAATAATGTTGTCATTTGGTTTTGTCATGAACTTTCTAAATAGATTATTTTTTCAATCAAGAGTGAGAATACATTACCTTTACAGTTCATTATAATATAACACGTACAATTATATCAAACTATTAATACTTGTACATTCAATTGAGTTGTGATTTTACTATTCCTAATAAGGAAGTGCTACGCACATCGGAGGAAAATACCAGAACAGAACAGAATTATCAAATGGTTCATGGCAATGAGGGACATATGCCAGTTCATGGACCGAGTGGTCACCCCAAAAATAGTATATGAAGTAGAGGTCCATATAGTATTTTGGGGTGACCACAAGGTCCATAAACTGCCATTTTGCCCGAATTGACATGAACTATTTGCTATATTATACTTTAATTCCAGAAATGTATACCAGTTTCATTCTTTTTTTCTTCTATTATTTCACAAAAAAACTTTCAAGGTTAAATTATTATCTTAAAATGGATTAAATAAATTACTTGTGATAATTTGTTAAAAATGCAGCAAAAAATACTGTACAATTTATTTTGTTAATTAAATTTAACACCAATTAACATTGTAATCTGAAATAGCTCATTACAAAGTAGAAAAAATAATTGTGACGTGACAATATATTATATGGACTGGGCTGCCGGTCCAAATACTGTTATATTGACCGGTAGTGTAAACAAAGCCAAATAGGACAAATATAATGGTAAAGTATAATATCTACATATATCTTAAGAGATTATTTGTCAAAACAAGAGTGAGAATACATTATCCTCTCAGTTAATTATAATATAGCACGTACAGCTAAAGTAAACCATACTGAAACATTTAACCTACTAACGGTAAATGTCTAAATGTCTATCACATGTTTATCTTTTCCAAGTCTCTTTTCATTAAAAAAAAACACAAAAAAACAAAACAAACAAAAAAAAACAAACAAAAAAAAAAAAAAAAAAAAAAAAAAAAAAAAAAAAAAATNGCGATGTATGAATAGTCCTTGACCCTTTTTGTGGTTCATCCTTATTTGAACGATATTTATTACATTAATGTCAATGTTTTATGAACATTCTATTGCGTGTTAAAGAACTGTAAGCAAGGAAATAAAACTATCACGAATATTTTTGATGCAATATGATAAATTAGTAGATTGACCAACAACCCTGAATTCAAAACTGCGCGAAATGAAATTTAATTAGACAACCGCGAAATAAGGACGGCGCGGAAATTTCCAGGTTTGTAGTAATTAAACACTTCAAAATTAACTTTTTCTTACTTGTACCGAACACTGAATGACTTGGAGAGTGATACACTCGTTAACCAAAGTTTCATTTCTCAGATTATTTGACCTGGTAGAAAGCAGTTAAATGCAGATATTGCACAGTTTTAGTTCACCAGATCTTTATTCCGTCGGGCTATGTCTCTTCGGATCAGAAATTAAAATATTTTGAAGAAAAAAACAAATTTTTAACTTTCCTTTGCAGGAAATTGTAATTTCACATAAATTCAAACGTTAGTTTCTTCACCAGACCAGATATCAAATTGCTGTTTTTTTGTATTCTGATGACACACAGCACCCCATCAACTTACGAAAAATATAAGGAAATCATACACACACACTTCCACACATACACACACATAGAGACAAACACAAATATTATTAAATAGAATAAGCTATATGTCTAAAGTCATACACAACAACATCAAAATAAAGTTTTTGTAGAAAAAATTAGGCAATGAAACCAAAATTGATCAAATGACGGATATTTCGCTTCAATTGTATTGAACACAACGACAGTAGAATACCGAAGGAACAAGGGATGCGATGACTACAAAAATCGAAGTCCAAAAACGGCAACAGATAAATTCAAGGACAAAACAAGGACGCGAGGCAGCTACAATGCTAGGAAATATAAAATAACATTACGAATTAAGGCACTCATAGTGTTAACTCCCATGAAAACTGGGTGTGACATCAGATACTCCGGAAGGGTAAGCATGTCCTGCTCCGCTGGCAGCACCCGTCACACTATCAGTGAGTCAATCCAGGGTTGAGTCAAATCCGGTTATGTCAAATCCGTAAAGACATGAAATCTAGCTGAAAATGTCCGTTTTCATTTGGGACACAGACATGTTATATATCTGTCAATGATGTCATGGTGACGGCCATAGAATTTCTGAAGGGATGAAAGTAACAAAGGCTGAACAAAGCCCTGACTATGCTTATTCATTTATTTCATGTCTGATTGACATGAAATAAATGATTTTGTTTTCGATAAGACATTTTATTTGCTTAGTACAGCACACCATCTTAGTGGTAGTTTAAATTAGGCATCTTGGGGACTTGTTTTCGACTTTCCCAACTGATTTTTTGTTCAGAAATATTAAATGCCCTTCATAATGTGAAAAATATTGCAAGGGTCAACCAAGTGACAAAACTTTTACTGATTTACAACCCACGCCTACATTGTGTACCTTGAAAAGACTACACAATGTACACTCATCAAAAGGAAAAGGTTACGGTTGTATACAATGTGTCTTTTTAACGACCGCAAATCCTTTTTAGAATGTAAGCTTGGGGTGTAAACTTTGACTTCTTTTCAGTAAAACTTTTGCCACTTGGTTGACCGTAGCAACATAAAATCACGCATTATTATATATTTATTTTACCTGACACATGTGTAACAACATTGTATACATTTGGTGTATAAAAAGATGATGCTTGTCAAAATAATGTCAATAAAATGAAAACATGCGAGTGATTTTTTGTGCAAAAGCGACGTATTTTTCATCTAAGTGCAAATTATTTTTTATAAGATTAGTGATGCAAGCGAACTATTTTTATTCTAAAAGCGACGAATTTTCTTTACTCAGTCACGATGTCTATAAAAAAATTCAGACGATATTAAGTCGCGTTACTCTAAATATGGATCTTTGAGCTACCCTTTACAATTCACTTTTTATATATAAAGGGTCTGTATGGAGCGTGGTGCTCGATTATAGCTTCCGAATACGCTAAAGTGTGCCAGAACGTCTGTGCAGAACATGATCAGGTGCATGGTGTGTTTGGAACGGCGGATAGATTCAATATGGACAAGTATGAGTAAAAACGTTTCGGATGAAGTGCTTTATTGTACTGAAGAAATATGGAGGCTGAGACGAACTAATATTTTACAGGAAGCCAGACAGGCAACGTTGTCATAGAAACACGAAATGAGGGAACACAAAGTGTTTTAATGGATTTATAACAAATATTTATATAATGTAAACAGGAAGTGGGAAAGTAGTATATATGGAGCTGGAAGTTATGTATGACGTCAACGGAAGTAACCCTTTTAAAAGCACTAAGCGGTCATATTATTCGCAAATGACGTCATAGAACATCACGAGACTCTGAAGGGGTATTGTAGATAAGATGAGGATGTTTATTTCCACTTTGTCACCATATTGACCGGAAATGACGGTATGAATCAACATAAGACCCTGCATGGGTCCTATAGAGAGTATTGAAGGGAGTTTGAACAACCGGAAATGTGCGTTTGTTTCCACTTTGACGCTATGTCGTATGAGATTTTAAAGTCTATGAAAAATGCAAGTTCTGTTTCTGGTTTTTGTCATATACTTGCAGATTTCATACGGGGGTTTACATGTTTATGAGATTAAATTTAAAGTCTATGAGATTTTAGAGTATGCACCGTACGACGGAAATATTTAAAAATATGATTTTTAAAATAGAATTTAATCTTGGTATATGATTATAGGAACCAAATGATTTATTCATCTGTTAAACATGAAACCAATTATTATAAGTTGACGAGATAAGAAGTAATCAGAAGTTGACGGGGATAGTAGGGGAACAGTTAAGTTTTGCAGTAAATGGATTTTCAATATAGCGACACAACTTTATTTTAAAAAAGGTGAAAAATGTATGCACTTGTAAACAACCAGTACACAGAAACACATCAACAGGGCAACATTAAGCAATTTTTACTTGG
>MJUU01016927.1:18051-65386 GCA_002080025.1 Modiolus philippinarum | reverse complement strand
GGGGAGGTTAGGGGCTTACCATTTGTAGAAAAAAACATTAATTAAAATCAACAAATTGTTTGTAGTTTTTATGTGCGGGTAAAATTATGATTAATTAATTTATTAAAATAATTCAAATCAATATTAAATGACTTCGACATTTTTTATATTTGCTTGAAATTCTGTAACTTCTATGGTTGTTACTTTTTTGAGGAATAGCTAGGGATTTTATTATCAACCATGCAACCAAATGAAAACCTAAGTGGTCAGAATAAATCTGTAAGCATAAGGTATTAAGGTCAAAATGAATGAATTTTTTGACCAACCTGATCGAAGATAGCCATAAATGACCATTATTACTAATCGCAACTTTTTTCACAGCCATGAAATCTGCAAGCATAGGGTCAGAATGATATTTAATGACCAAACCTGACCACAGATAGCCATAAATTATTAATCACTACTATTCTAACAGCCATGAAATCTGCAAGCATAGGGTCAGACCCAACCTGACCACAGATAGCCAAAAAATGATGGTAATTATTAATCGCAACTATTTTCATAGCCATGAAATCTGCAAGCATAGGGTCAAAATGATATTTTAAGACCCAACCTGACGTCAGATAGCCAAAAATTATCACAATTATTAATCGCAACCATTTTCACAGCCATTAAATCCGAAAGCATAGGGTCAGAATAATATTTTAAGACATAACCTGACCACAGATAGCCATAAATGATCATAATTATAAATCGCAACTATTTTCACAGCCATTAAATTCGCAAGCATAGGGTCAGAATGATATTTTAAGACCTAACCTGACCACAGATAGCCATAAATGATCATAATTATTAATCGCAACTATTTTGTAAGCCTTGAAATCTGCAAGCATAGGGTCAGAATGATATTTAATGACCAAACCTGACCACATATAGCCAAAAATAATCACGACTATTTTCACAGCCATTAAATGGTCAGAATGATATTTTATGACCCAACCTGACCACATATAGCCATAAAAGACATAATTATTAATCGCAACTATTTTCTCAGCAATTAAACCTGCAAGCATAGGGTCAGAATATTGTATGACCCAAACTGACCACATATAGCCATAAAAGATCATAATTATTAATTGCAACTATTTCCACACCCATGAGATCTGTAAGAATAAGGTTAGAATAAAATTTTTTGATCCATCTATCTTACAAATAACAGTATATTGATAGAATTTTTCAACAAAATTTTACCATAGCTATGAAATTTGCAAGCCTCAAGTAAATCAACCCATATAACCATTGAGGGTAATTATTTTTCATTATTTGTAACTTTTAACATTGCCAATAAGTTTGAGCTATATTTGACATATTTTCCACAGCAATTGATTTGTTAGTTATATTTACCAAATTTTTTGGCCATTATTTTTCTGCCTGTTTTTGGTGACCAAACGGTAATCAGGCTTGTGTCCTTTAATTGGCAGGAACTTTGAATATATTTCTTTATGCAATACAATCATTTTTTTTTAGTTTTTTCGCTTTGAAATTTAGAGATATTTAAATCCTTTAATCCATTTCCCTCAAAATTAATAATCACGCTTCACGCTGAATCTACATGGGACTAATATGATCATATAACTAAATAGTCCAGGCTGAATCAAAAGACTCAGAATGAAGGATTTTTCAAACAAACCCTTATCAATAAAGTATCTTTAGAAATACAAAAGTTATATAAGCCTATAAATGACTTTACTTTAATGATGAAATCACCACTGACAACCGCGATGTACTTTCAGTTTCGCAAGAGTACAATAATTTACATACATTATTTAGTCTGAAAGAAATTAAGACCAATAGTAGTTATTGTGATTAAGAGAATGTAATGTTTCGCAAAATAATGTGAGATGTCACATCGCAGTTGAATAAAAAGAGGTTTCCCGCACATTTCGCATTTCCGAAACTTGCAATTCTCATGCCGGAAGTTAACACGGCAAAAACCGGAACCGGAAGTTGTCGTTTTCATAGACTTTAAAATCTCATACGACAACGCCATATTGACTGAAAAAGGTGTTATGAATCAACATAAGGTCCTATGGGGGAGCATTGGCTAGTTTTTTATCCTTATTTTGAAGACGCCTTTCAATGATTTCGGCCTTATAAAAGTGAAGAATCAGATCGGCCAGAAGAAGTGCACATTTTGTGCCCATTGGAATTCCAAAAGTCTGTTTACAAACAAGTCCTCTAAACTGGAAAAATGTATTGTCGACCAGAAACTTTAACAGTTTTATTACAACCTCTTCTGTATATTTTTTTCTCCGATTCGGATTTACAAAGTAAGCTTGTTCTCTAACTTTATAAATGTTCACCGTTCTTATGGAAAAAACATCTATGAATTAAATCTTTCAGCCGAAACTCTAGTTGTTCATGAGAATGAGCAGTATAAAATGTGGAGAAGTCAGAAGTTTTAATGCTGTTACATTGTGCCAATGAGATGTCAAGTAGACCTTTCAATATCCACATTTAATTTACATCGTCTCATTTAAAGCAAGTATCTCAATACTTTTGAAGGCCCTCTCTAACAGCTGTCAAGATGGAGGTTGACAGCTTCGATAAAGGTTTTGTACAACATTTTCAAGATCCAGCGATGTATCGTTTTTCAAACTTGTTTGTATGGGCACTTATGTTATTTTGGTACCCAGTATAAAGGGGGAGATTCGTGTTTTTATCCTGGTTTGACATCAATGTCTTAGGGATATCTCTCCTCTTATGTTTCATTTCTATATTTTGTACGACCAAGTTTGTTGAAGGATTATATCTGCATTTGTTGTATATCATGAATATAAAATATTGTTTGTCGCAAATTAATATGAACAAAAATGTTTTTTCTAGAATTAGTCGCAAGCAAATAAGTAAAAAAACAAACAGCTTTAAAAATGTTTTGGGGTTCAATTTAAATTGAAAGTCCATTTACTGATTTTTTTTTAATTAAAATCTGCACTAATTCAGCAGATAAAAAAAAATATACGCTGATATTAGAAAAATACTGCGCTTTTTTGTAAAAATTATGTTTTCATTCGCATCTTTAGAATAACAAATACCTCGCCTATGGTTCTACTCTTTTTAGTATGAAGACTGCTTTAAGGCATTGTGTTGGGTTAAATGCACCAAATATGTCTCAATCAACTATTCAGACAAAATGTTTTACAGATATGCTTACTTACACTCTTCCTCCGGCACTTTTCGTCCTTTGTTATGAGGTGTTCAAGATTGTACATTGTATTTTAAAGAGCGATCTCGCACACAAGCGAGTTTGAATCAATACCTATTGTGTAAATATTCCATTTTTGTTCGTCAAAATAAAAAGGTTATTTATACAAATGTGTATTCAAATGTCGATTCTAATAAAAACACGAAAATTGAAGAAAATGAGAAGAAAAATTAATTGAGAGAAGAGCAAAAATTACTGATCTCGATACGCGTCTTCCTGGTGGTGTATATAGTCGTATGAATTGTATGAATACTGTCCAATGGATAATATCGTGAGACATTACATTGGGCTTGATTAAGTATTTATATTTACGTCTTAAGATCGGCCCAACATTGTAAGATCAGCAGATTTTGGTAGTTCCCTATGTGGGATTCAATCCATCACTCGGCATTATCAAAATATAGCTTTCGGTAACCGGTTGATACAAAATGCAGATCTAACAATGTTGGGCTTATCTTAAGAAGTAATAATTAAAAAATATCAAGCCCAGTATAATGTCTCACGATATTATCCATTGGACAGGTATAGTATGACCATTGGTTACATACTTCAGACGACTATATAAAAAATAATTTTTTTTCGCGCTTCGAGAAAATTTATCTATTTTTTTTCACTTGTATCAACAAAATATTTTTCTTAAATTAGCATAATTTTTTTTAGGCAAAAAGCCGCTTTCAGAATATTTTTTTCGTCATTTTGGCAGCCAAAATATTTTTTTCACATAAAATCAGCCGCAAAATATTTTTTTTTGGAAAAAAAACCATAGCCCGCCATTTTCAAGTTAAATGGTCGGAGCCTAACAATGTCGGGCTCATCTAAAGACCTATATATATAATATATATAGTAAGTAATGGACAGATGGGCGAAGTTAGGGAAGATTCTTCCATATGGGAACGAAAGAAAACACAATCTTGATGCTACTAAGACAACTGGAATGAAAAATTGTTTATTTAATTTATTCAATCTTAAATGACAAAGTCACAAATGCTAACATTTTGCCTTGCTGGCTATTTCATCTCGCTCTTTCATTGTTGGGTTATTGTTCCTTTAACGTACAATTTAGAAAAGTATGTAACATTTTGAATTGATCCCATCAAAATGACGTGATTGAAAAAGAATTAAACAAGACTGGTAATTTGACAAAATCATTTAAGAACAAACAACACATTTTCTTTAAAAGATGTTTGGACTAAAATAGCAATGAATGATTATAAAAACAATTCCAGACTGTAGACGCTTAGTAATGCCATATGTCCCAGTAATGGAAATAAAAAGAAGAAAAAAAAAACTAACAGAAACACCCTCTTGTGCACAGACTGAACTGTATTGCCCTTTACGGTTATATCTGATATTGAACATATTGCAACATGGCGATACTATCCTTCATTTGTCATTTATTGTGTGTTCTGTCATTAATGATTATCAAATCCATTGTGCAAAAAGTAATAAATAAGGTTCTAGTATCTATCGAACCAGTGGGTGAAAACATGTCATGGACAGAGTAAAATCTTTTATCGATTTAATAAAAAGGAAATAAAGGGGAAATTGAATCTCAACATTCTCTCATTCTCCAACAAAATGGGTTTGAAGGTTCAGCTCTACCTATAGATTGGAATACTGAGGAATAGGAAAAATATTCCCGTTAGATATTCGTCTTCCACAATGCACTTTGGTTAAAAATAGAAGAGGTGCAATAACCAATGTTATGTTAATTTTCAGGAACAATGAGAAAGTGGTTTTCTGTCAGCACTGTATTGTTGTTTTTAGCAGGATGCTATTCTAGCAGAGTAAATGGAAATGTTTCTTGTACAACCCATTCCCTAGGAAATACTACGATATCAAGGTAATTTCTCATTTATTTACTTTAACTTCGGTTTTGGAATATCGATGAAAACAAGTATGAACTTCCTACATTTTAAATGTTTAGAGATGTCATTATTACAATTACCTCGATGTTCATCCATAAGAAATTCCTTAAAGGATTTAAATCGTAATTTAGGTTACAATATTTTGTATTATGGTCCAACACCTAAAATGCCTATGAGATTTTAAAGTCTATGAAAACTGCAAGTTCCGGAATTGCGAAATGTGCGGGAAACCTCTGTTTATTCAAACTGCGATGTGACATCTCGCATTATTTTGCGAAACATTACATTTTCATAATCACAAGAAGCACTGTTGGTCATAGTTTTCTTTCAAATTAAATTCTGTATGTAACTGATTCTACTCTGGCGAAGCTGAAAGTACATCACGGTTGTCAGTCGTTATTTTATCATTAAAGTAAAAAAATGCACTAAAGTCATTTAAACGCTTATAGAACTTTTGTATTTCTATAGATATTTTATCAATATGTGTTTGTTTGAAAAATCCTTCATTTTGCGTCTTTTGATTCAGCCTGTGACTAATAGTTATATATGATTATATTAGTCCTGGTGTGATATACACCTATCTAATATAATATTACCTGTCCTAGATTGCGTATACAGGAATATAGCTGTCAGTATCTTTGATCGTTGGGAGCCTGGAACTGGTCGTAGAAGACGTCCGTTCGGTTCAAGGTACTATAATTAACTCCAATGGTCAGCTGTCTATCAATTCTGGTGTTACGAGCAGGGTCTAGCTAAAAACCCGTAACACTGGTCTTCACCACATTCCTCCCCGTTTTCTAAGAAGCAGTCATAAATCTCTTTTGTCGCATCAGTAGAGTAATGTTACTGTTGAAGTATTGAAGGTTGAAGATTATCAAATATTCCAGTTGATATAGAGGACTAGTTGTAAGATGTAGCACTTCTGCTGTCTATGTGTAAAAGGCTGTACAGTCGTAACGGTAAATCCTCACTATGTACATTTATATACATACATCGGACCATCCGATGTCCATAATCTATAAACTGATCAAACTATTTACAACATTATTGCCAACTATATACTCTTCCTACTTCCTACAGTCGATACAACTCCTTGGCATTTGAAGTTGTCGTTAGTGCGATATCCTCTAGATGTCTTTCAAACAATGTTGCTAAACTCATAGCGATATCTGGTACTAAGTCCGGTGATCCCTTCCTTCTCCCATCTCTATTCAGAAACAGGGCGTCTATCTCTATTATTATATCCCTCAGGTCCATTCTGGCTATTGTTTCCCTGGACATCTATCCGATCTGAATAATAATTGCGAGATTTGTACTTTGGGAAGGCCCTTTTCCACTTCTTATAGGTTTAGGTGTTTTCTGTGAAACAATTCTGTGGATGTAGTGATTTCTGTCCAAAATTCTCTCCATTGTTGTAAGACATTTGTTATTCATATCCTTATCCCCTCTGCAGTGAATTACAACCGGTAATTTGGTAGACTTGGCAAGTTGTAGCTGTCTTTGTAAGATATCTACCTGGCGGTTCAATTCTCTCTTGTTTGGACGATCTTTACTGTCTAGACCACACCCACCGGCTGCAACCACACGCCTTGCCCCAAGTAGTGTCTCCAAGTCGCCAATCCAATCATCCAACTGCCATTGGGATTCCAAATTTACTACTCTAGGATGAATTCCATATGTCATTCTGACCCTGTCGTCTTTCCTGATGTTTTCTCGGCTCTTACTGGATGGCCAATCATGTGGAAAGCAGAAATTGCAGATCAAGTAACTCACCTCCACATGCTGGTCCCTCCCAGATGAACGATGGTAATTTTGATCTTCTGGTCTCTCTCAGATATGCATCCATATGAAAATGGGTATCACTCAGTTCCACTGTATTGATTATTACTCTGCGTGGACATGGTGGATGGAGATCAAGTTCTTCTTGAAATGCAATCATATCCTCTACGGCTTCTGTTCTTCTGAGAAGGATTGCTAAGATTCTCCAATGTAGAAGAGTGTGTACTCCAGTTGGTGGAAATACCTTGTGGGAGATGTCTGTTTCACCATATTCATTAAGCCGGTCCAAAGGCTTTAGTAGTGGTAAAGAATCCCAATGATGTACTGATGTCTGGCAACCAACAAAGTCCTTATCTTTCCCCACTAGTCTAACCAGGTCTTGGGCTGATGTTTCTAATCTCTTAGCAATCTCTTTTAGTAACCCATTCATCATATGGACCCATTTGTCTTCATATTCTTTAATAAAGAAGTGTGGATGTTCTTGATTGTTGTGGTGTTCAATACAATGCACTTTGAGGAGTCTTTCTTGAGCAAACTGTGCGTTGCAGGTCCAGCAGCAAGTCAAAGGCATGGAGTACCATGGAAGGTGGTCACAAAGGACATGTCTACGAACATTAGTGAAACGTCCTGGACAAACTGGGCATGGTACCGACTTCTTGGAATTCCTGAGCTCCCCTAATTCTTCTCTCTGGGATTTCTTCATCCATCGAGCCATAATCTAGTTCAAGGTCGTCTTCATACATGCTGTATTGAAAACAACGGCATATGTAATATATCAACATTTATAATATACAGATACAAAATAACTACATACAATTATATACATATTGTAGACATCAATCTCTAGTCTACAAAATCCTGCAGATATGCAGGTCTTCTCCTTTTTCTCTTTTCTTCATGAAGCATGGTTGTTTCGTTGGCTTCGCCAGTTTCCTCGATATTATACAGGAAAGTTTGGTCTAGATCAGCTATTTCATCCAGAGTTTGGTAGTCCCTTATTTCATTTCGATCTTCCTCTCTAACATGGGAAGGCATCGGAATATCCGATGCATGTTGACGGGACATCGGAAAATCCGATGTATGATATCAGGACATCGGAGTATTCGATGCATGATGTCGGGACATCGGAATATCCGATGTATGATTTCGGGACATCGGAATATCCGATCAATGATGTTGGGACATCGGAACATCCGATGTATGGTGTTGGGATATCGGAACATCCGATGTATGATGTTGGGACATCGGAGTATCCGATGTGAAATGTTGAGACATCGGAAAATCCGATGTAATTGTAGAGTCTCCATTAAATAGAAAGGAAAGATCGACAATGTCATCATCTGGGACAGTTTCGTCAACATGATCAGAATTCTGTCTGCAAAGCTGTTCTCGTCATCTTTGAATCCAGACTGGAAGTTCTCCATCTTTACATAAATATAGCCGGTCGTGATCTACTGTCCAGGATTTTTTTCTGTCCTCTATTTCGTATAGAACTTGGTTGTAAACTTTTGTCTCAATATATAGACCTTGCAGTGTCTCACTTAGCAACAGCGTCTCCAACATGATATGCCCTTTCTGTCTTGCGTAAGTCGTGATATTTCTATCGTGTGGTCTGTGATGCTTTTAAATTTTCCCTTGCAATGTCGTGTATTAAAGTTAAGGACAGAACCAGATCTTGAACATATTCAACTACCTCTTTTTCATATTGGTTGACTGTTTGGAGCCCAAGAGTAAAATCCAATGGATGAGTTACTTCTCTGCCGAACATGAGTAGGTTTGCAGAACACCCAGTTTGTCTGTTTGGTGTAGCTCTGATAGCCTGTCCCATTTGTTTTGTTGTTTTTAAGAAAACATCGGATTGTCTGGAGAATAAGGCTGTTATATCTCTCAATTTGGCCATTTAATTTGATGTTGGGTGGCAAGGTGTTGTTCTTGTCTTTGTTATCTGGTGGATTTTACACGCTTGCCTGATTACATTACCATCCATATTTTATTCTTGGTCCGTATGGAGTTCAATAGGACATCCAAATCTTGATATAAAATTATCAACCAAAGTCTTGGCAACTATTTCAGCTCCTTGATTGGGAATAGGGTAGCACTCCAGCCATTTTGTAAACTGGTCGATAACCATCAGAACGTACTTGTTACCTCTTTTTGATGTTGGTAAAGGATCCAGTATGTCCATATGTACATGTTCTAATGGAATACCAGCCTAGAATTGGCCTAACCTAGCTCTAGGCTTATCTATTGTCTTTTTGTTTTTGTTTCATGTACTACAAGCTCTAACGAATAGCTTGCGATCTGTAGACATGCCATACCAAATAACAAAGTGCTTGGCTTTTGCTAACGTCTTTGACTGTCCCATGTGCCCTGATAGTGGAATGTTGTGACAAAGTGTCATTACTTGGGTTTGAAACTACATACTCCAACGAAGAATTTTTTAAGCACATTTTGATGATTTATCAATTTTCAATGCACAAATACACAGTGACGACAAGATGCATGAAGACGCACGTTAAGTGTTGTATTTAAACTACAACCTATACTTATTAAAGCAAATTTTCAAATAGATTCATGAATGCACGTAGGTGCACGGCAATTAAAGCTTTTACGTGTTTTTGCAGTTTTCTCGAATTTTGGTCGTAATTAATCGTAAAAAGTGGTCAAAGCGTCGCGACTCCAAACCAGTTTTTCCTTAGCTCTTATAGAACTGGTAAATTCGAAGAAAATAAAATACCGGAAGCGGATTAATTGAATTTTTTAATGATGTTAATTTGTCCTTAATCTTATTTTTTTGGAGATTGAAAGCTTAATGTCTAAATATTGAAGCAGATAGCTATCTTTTTGCACCATTATATTCATTCAATTCGAACATTCATTTTTTTTGTTGGAGTACCTATTTAAACTGTCAGATACAACAACTAGCAATTTTTGGGATACTGAGTCTTCCCAACGGTAATACAACACACCATCACATAACTCTAGCTGTGACCTATTCATCTAATAGTGTCGTACTGCTGGGCTGCTTAGTTGTATGTCTATTTCGTCTGAATCTTCCCCACTCTTTAACCAACCAATTATTTTCTTAAGATCTTGATCTTTTTCTTGTTCAGAGGAGATCTCTTCGGGAGAAAAGGTATCTATCCATGCCGTTGCTTCTGGCAATCTTCGAGCAGATATAGGTTGAAAGTCATCAACATCAGTATCAAAAGTCTCCCATTGTGACCTAGCTCTTGTGCAAAATTTGCATCCACCACATGGCAGTTGTTTTAGGGCAATTAGCGGTTGGTATTCTGGACAAGTTGTCAAAGGGTCTGACATCCTGGACAGGCCATCAGCATTACCGTGAAGTTTTCCTGGACGATGTTGAATTTGCATATTATATTAGGCAAGTTCTTCTAGCCAACGTGCTAGTTGTCCTTCAATGTTCTTGAAATTAAGAAGCCATATCAGGCTATTGCGGTCGGTTCTTATAATGAATAGTCTTCCCAACAAGTAGTGTCTGTACTGACGAGTGAATGTTACTATTGATAACAGTTCTTTCCGAGTAGTGCAATATTTCCGTTGTGCTGGTGTTAACACTTTACTTGCAAAACTAATAGGTACTTCCTTTCCATTCTGTAATTGACTTAGTTCTGCTCCAATAGTGTCGTATCTAAGATGAAGGTATCAGTAGAATTGGTATAGGTAAGTACAGTTGCTTCAATACAAAATGTCCCAATTATATTCAAATTATTCATTCATCTATCATGTCCTTCATTAACATTTTGTATAAATAATACTTTAGAAGATTAAAATGTTTTCTGGGTGACATGCAATATTGCATATATCTTCTATTTTCTTTTGTTTGGTATTCCAGGACTTCAATAATACAAAAATACCAAAGTTGCATGATAAACAGAAATTTCTTTCAACGATATGAAATTACCGTGTACTATGACAGGTCAGATTTATCATTTATCATGCTTTTACTGAGACGTCAGTTTTGAATTTTTTTCGTAGTTGCAAGACTTATTAATTAAGCATGAACATGAACTAATAAGAGGTACTGTACTGTGATCTGGTGGTCCACAAAAAGAAACCCCTACTCTCCATTGAAGTAGAATGTCTCCAAAAAAAAAAAATTTGAGTGTGTCGTTAAAAGTGCACAATTGCATTATGTACTCATGATTTGGTGAAATTTGCATTAAAATTTAATGCTTAAGTCCATTGGGAGTAGTAAGAAACTTCTACAGTTGACAAAAGATGTCGAAAAATCAAGTAAGCGAGTAAACAGGAAGTAGATGTTCGGCAAACTTAATTTTCTACTTGCTGTATGAGATTGATTTATTGATTGAATATTGTTTAACGTCTACTGAGCATTATTTTCAGCTATATCGAGACGATAACAAGTTTGTTAACAGATAATCATTTTGGGGTATGGCAAGGGTCATGGGACAGGAAATTCTGACTGCCACTGGAAAAAGTAGGGTTAAATCGAAAGGGCCGGGGAATTTATCTTTGTAGACGATCACCTACGGACCACTCAAAAAGAGCTTGTTACAAGGGTTCTTTAATGTGCAGGAAGCGTTGCATTTCTTCCAACACGTGGACCTGAGTTTACATCCCATCCGAAAGATGGGTTGTGTATTTATTCATCCTGCACAACCATGGAATGGGTCCTATATCTATAACCCGGGGTTCCCTCGAGGTCAGCCCTGTTTAGGAGGGGTCATACCCCGCAAGCCGGAGATACTAGGTCCTATTTCCATACCCCGGGGTTCCCTCGGGGGCTGCTGTATGAGACATCGTTCCAAAGTCAAAACTAAATTTCTAGTAGTAGTGATTCGCAGTTACTGAGAAAAATCTTATGAAAAATTTCTACAATTGACGGGATATGTCTAAAAGTTAAAGTCGGTTGTCTGCCAAATCTGAATTCTTTTCTTGAGGTACGAGACATTGCATACAAAATTTTAATTGGCAGTGATTAATGTTTATGGGAAAACTTTTTAGAAAAGTTTGTACAATTTTGTACAATTGACAAAAAAGTCGAAACGTAAGTAAGTCTGTAACCAGAGGCTCCCAGGACCCTGTATCGCTCACCTGGTTTTCATTTGCCACAATCAAGCTAACATTGTAAGTTATACAGTTGAACTTCAGTCTCTTCAACTTTGGTAGCTCAAACACAACCAATATCTTGAACTGTATTTAAAGTCTGATAATGTTTTACTAAAGTACCCTGAAAATTCAACATAGCAATTTGACTGCAAAGGGATCACTTCGGGATCACAAAAGGATCACAAATTCAAATAGTTATGATCGTTGATCACACGACTTCTGATCAATGATCGCAAAAGTTGTGATCATTGATTGCAGGTGTTGTGATCAATTATTACAGGAGATACGATCAAGGATCATAAGCTTTGGGATCAAGGATCACAGGAGTTGTGATCAAGGATCACAAGCATTGCAATCGAGGATCACAGAATTACAAGTGTTGTAATATCTTTGACTATTCGCAAGTGTAGTTGAAAAAATAAAGAATTTAACAATGAAAATTATGTAATATTTTCCGACCACGTTTTCTTTATATCAACGGTAATCAGGAGTTTCATTGTATGTGCATTAACCATCTTCGTAGAGCTATGTTTACAGTAATGTTCAGTTAGAAGTGAAATTGTTTTTTTTTTATTATGGATTTATAAGAAATGGTATTTTTTTTATTTTTTTGTATTGATGGATTTATTGGAAGTATAATTGGTTAAATAAATGATATTTTTTTTTGTTATATTCATTACTGTCCGGGACAAATGAAACCAATTAATTATGCCTCTGTTACTGTTATTTCTTTTTCGTCATTTTTTGTAAGTATTATTATTTCTGAATAAATTTTAGATATAGCGGAGCCGCTTCTTGTGTTAATCCAAATTGGCATAAGTATAAGACAGAATGTCTAAATTTAACAAAACAGTAAATAAATTAATTTTGCAATTATTTAGGTACAACATGAAACTGTTGGTACTGCTTTAATGTACAGACAACGTCAAAGATTTTTTACCTGAGCAGTGCCACACCGCTTTAAATAAAAACAATCCCCCCTTTCTTTATTGTCACTGAAACTCTATATTTTATGTAACATTTTTTATATATTGTTTTTTAGATTCAAATCTTTAAATTGTCAGATTTTTATTGTCTTGTCGCGTATAATAATTTTTTTTTTTAATTAACCTAAATTATTTAATTTTACTCCTGTCATAATTAAAAAATTGGAAGTAAACATATAAAAAGTTGATAAAATAATCTTTTTTTAAAATGGAACGAATTATTTATAAATTAATATCAAAAAAATTAAAATACTGTTGTGATCAAGGATCACAACTTCTTGTGATCAATGATCAATGCTTTGCAATCAAGGATCAAAACTTTGAAATCAAGGATCACAACTTTGAAATCAAGGATCACAACCTTGTGATCAAGGATTGCATAGTTTTATGGTCAATGATTACATAAACTTGTTTGATCAATGATCGCAAGAAAAAAAAATCACTGATTGCAATCATTGACTGCAAAAGGATCACTTGGGGATCACAAAATCTGCCACTTTGAATTTTCAGAGTACTGTATATGTCTTTGTTGAGCTTTTTTGACAAAAAACATTCTTGCTAAGGACCACATTTTGACACCAGTTTTGAAGTCGAGACATCATTATGTAAATGGCGGTCAACGACAATTTTTAACACCATAAAGTCGCAACATCATTACCTATTTGGAAACCAAATTTTTCGCCTAATGAATATTTCGCCTAATTTGGTGGCCATTTTGAAAATGGCAAGCAACAAACAATTTTGAACATAAGTTTTGAAGTTGTCACATCAATACCTATTTGGAAACCAAATTTCATTGAAATGACACAATGTTGAATTTTCCCGCCTTTGTTTGGCGGCCATTTTGAAAATGGCGGTCAATGAACAATTTTCAACACCGGTTTTGATGTCGCAACATCAATATCTATTTGGAAACCAAATTTCATTGAAATCAGACAATGTTAAATTTTCCCGCCTGTTTTGTCGGCCAATTTGAAAATGGCAGTCAACGGACAATTTTTAATATCAGTTTTGAAGTTGCCACATCAATACCTATTTTGAAACCAAATTTCATTGAAATCGGACAATGTTGAATTTTCCCGCCTTTTTTGGCGGCCATTTTGAAAATGGCGGTCAACGAAAAATTTTCAACACCGGTTTTGAAGTCGCAACATCAATATCTATTTGGAAACCAAATTTCATTGAAATCAGAAAATACTGAATTTTCCCGCCCTTTTTTGGAGGCCATTTTGAAAATGGAGGTCAACAAACTATTTTCAACGACAGTTTTGAATTCACCACAGAATGGCAAACATTTCATCATTTTACACTTTACCTTCATCCTCTATAGTTTTGGAAATAAAAGATGAAAAATACAAAAATTTTGAAATTCGGTGAAAAAAGGGCAATAACTCCTACAAGGGTTCTTGGATTTTCTTCAAAATTTCAGGTTGGGTAGATCTTGATATGCTTAACATTTTTGCTATAAAAAGTTGACCTCTATCTGTTATAGCTTTTCAAATAAAAAATAAAAACTATTAAAATTTTGAAAATTTTACGGAAAAAGGGAAATTACTCCAAGATGGGTTTTCAGATTTCAAAATTGCAGGGCGTGTAGATCTTGCCATGTTGATCATTTTTACTTCGTCAGATTTTTTATATCTGTAACGGTTTTCAAGTTATTTGCAAAATACAGCAATTTACCCCTATGTTCTATTTTTAGTAACAACAGCCATGTTGTTTGACTCGCGGACTAATCGAACACAATTTTGAAACTGCATACCCTGGTGATGATTCAGGCCAAGTTTGGTTACAATTCCCGCAGCAGTTTCAGAGGAGAGGATTTTTGAAATTGTTGACGGACGGACGGACGACGGACGACGGACGCAAAGTGATGGCAAAAGCTCACTTGGCCTTTTAGGCCAGATGAGCTAAAAAGGTACTAAATGGGACAGTGACTAGTAGTTTCTCGGAATATTTGTTATCACAGACATGCAGAGAGATTGAGCGCTTCCTATATACCACCTGAACTTCGTTTAGGGTGTAATTATCCATAAATACTTTCACTGAATTATTTTTTTTTATTTTTCATACTTGTTCCTATTATTCAATAAAAAATTAAGACTGCTCAATAAATTACTAAAAGGAGAAAATAGTATATAACAAGAATATTTCTAAGATAATGTACATTGTTTTTTAGCATTTTACCAGTGTTAGAGAAGTATGAAGCTGTACTACTTATGTTGCTGGGATTTGGAGGGTTGTCATTTATGCTAGCACTGATCAGAAATACCATTAGAAAGAAGATATATCATGACGCTGAGAGCTTAGATAGTACATTTGATGCTGGTGGTAGGGTAACATTTGGACTAACAGCAGTAACAGTTGTGTCACAAATGCTATGGCCTGCAGACTTTCTCCAAATTGCTACAAATATAACAAAGGTACCGTCTATCATTTGTAGTTTTCAATGAAAAGAACTCAATAGTTGCAATAGAATGCATTTACCACGCCTTTGAATAATGTTATACATTTTTAAAATTGTACATATATACCTCCAAGACCACATTTTTTTGTAAGTTCTATTAAAATGGTAGTAAAGGTCCCTTTTTTTATCAAATATTAAGTATGCAATATTGCTCTAGATCTGCTCTATAACTCTCTATGGAACAACCAAGGAGAGGAAAAATTCAGACCAGTTCTGTTCCTAGACCTACCACAAATTTGCTTTTGGATATAGATGAATACTTCTAAAGAGACATAATTCGTTTATATCTATTACAGTATTTTGTCCAGCAAGAATGTCAGAATATCAGTGAAATTTTGTTATTATACGGATGATATTCGTGAATACAAATTAAAATTTAATGCTTTACTACACAGGTAAAGCGTTATCCCATTGCTGGGTTCTACCATGTAAATTTAGAGACTTTATTCCATGTACATGTACTCCATATCTTTTCATTGTTCATTATAAGAGTAAAATAATTAGAATTCCACCCAAACAGCAAACAGAAAAAAAAAAAAACTATTATACCATTCAAAAGCGTCAAACATTATGATTTTCAACTTTTTTATAACGCCTTTTGTCGTATATTTTTGCTATTCACTTGTTAGTTGTGAGAAAAACCCATACCTTAGAATGGGCATAAGAATGGTAGTTGTCTATATTATTGCCGTTTCTCCCTAAAAGCGGGTTTAACGTTGATCAAACGTCCTGCTGGATCTTTAAGTTTCGGGCTAACTCGTTAATTGTGTTATACTACTATGACCTCGTGTATGCATTTGTCAACGATACACGATTATTGACATCAAATACCAAAAACCGATCCGCGATTCCATAATGGTAACTAATTGCAATTATGGCAATTTATTCATGTTTCTTGAAGAAAGATGAAGTTCTCCTTTAAAACTCCAGTCCTAACAGTTTACTCACAAGTAGTATCTATTAATTGGATAATTAAAAAAGAGGCAGTGCTTTTAAACGAGCACGGGATGTGCAATATTTCAATTATTTGTACCGAAGAATGTACGATTCTATTTTCTCACAGGTAAATTACGCATTATAATTAGTAGTGAAAAAAGGACAATGTTGCAGTTATGTGCATCAGATTTGTCACATTGTATTATGGCAATTTATTCATGTTTCTTGAAGAAAGATGAAGTTCTCCTTTAAATTTCAGTCCTGACAGTTTACTCACAAGTAGTATCTATTATTTGGATAATTGAAAAAAGGGGGCAGTGCTTTTAAACGAGCACGGAATGTGCGATTCTATTTTCTCACAGGTAAATTACGCATTATAATTAGTAGTGAAAATAGCACACTGTTGATAGAGTTATGTACATCAGATTTATCACAGTCTTTTATGAACATATGAACTTTAAATTGTTTTGTCAATAAGTAATAGATAAAGCACTACTTGCACATTTTTTAGATAAAAGATTTAAATTAATATAAATACTTTTATAATGTAATACTAAGAGTAAAGCAATTAGCTATCTTGATAAGGTAGAAAGAATGAAAATATTACGATAAAACTTTCTATGTTTTTTTTTCTCAGTTTTGTATCTTAAACACATAAATCAGTTTTTTCACGCTATGTACGTTTGGTCCAAGTGTCTGGCAGTTATTAACAGTGAAAGTATAGAGTTTAAAATATCATCACGACAATTATTTTCACAAGGGAGAGATACTTTTTCAAAGCATATATAAAAACCACTTTCTATAATATTTACCCCACAAAAATATATTGATATTGAGAACTCCTCTAAATAATTATAGATAATGTTTTTATTAAAGGAAAATAATTAAATGCTGAAAATGGCAAGTTTTTTTTTGAAAAGCTTATACTTGTCCCGTATTGTACGATTAGGTCTTTTAAGGTCTTTTAAGTATATATATATATACGTCTAAAGTGATACACAACAACATCAAATTAAATTATTATAAAAATTTAGGCAATAAAAAACCTAAATTGATCAAACGCCGAAATTTTCGCTAGACCTACTAGCTTTCCCAACGTCTCTCGCGATCTCATAATTGATCGTAAAAATTATTTACATACATCGAACGTCAAAGATTTTTTACCTGGACACATAACAATTTTTACACAAACATATTTTTGTACCAGACTTGCGACAAAACATAACTGAATGATAAATTAAGAAAATGGATAGGGGTGGGAAATTAGGCCCGCTTAACATTTTAAACATCACTTCTTTAATAAATATATAAACAAATACTGTGAAAATGAATACTTAAATGAACGGAATGAAAAACAAATTACTACGATTTCTTGTTAATGCCATCCGGGTGTAATGCACATAACTCTCTGATCCAGAAGGTTTCTCTCGATTGTCTCTCTTTATCGCTCCAACCCCGCACATGATCAATGATGGTCACTTTTGATCTTGCAAAATCTTCCAAAGAATGCCCAGGTAATTTGAAATGTTGACTGACAGGCAGAAAGGGTTTTTTGGTTAGGTCACTGCGGTGTCCATTCATTCTTTTGTTGAACGGTTGGACACTTTCACCCACATACTGTAGACCACAGACCTGGCAGTGAATGAGGTATTCGACATTAGGTGTCTTACAATTTACAATTTACATTGCAGAACACCTTGTATACCTTACCTGTTTTTTTTGCTACTAATTGTTTGAGTTTGTTGCATTTGCTGACAACACTTGCACCTTCTATCATCACAAGGTTTGCATTGGCCAAGTGGTGACGAGTTTTGCGAAAGGTTCGCTCGGACCAAAGTATCTTTGATGCTTTTTGGTCGTCTAAAAGCAATAATAGGAGGCTCAGGGAACATTTTCGATAGTTTTTTGTATTTTTCAATTTCCTTCCAGTGATGTCGGACCAAGCTCGAAACGTTTGCCAGCGAAGGATGATACGTGAGGACCAAGGGAATTCTTTAATTTACCTTCTTATCTTTGTATTGAAGAATCTCGTCTCTGGTGACCTGGTATGCTCTATTGAACCCTTTTTGTATGACTTTGTCAGAGAACCCACTTTATTTTAGATGTCTTAAATCCCCAAGTCCTTGTTAAGTGGTGCTTTCAGATGAACAAATGCGTTTTACGCTGATGGCTTGGCTATATGGTATGCTATTAAAACAGTGTTTAGGATGGCAACTTGATAGAGACAGATATTGATATTTGTCTGTCGGTTTTGAATATATGTCCGTGGAAATTAATCCCTCTTTGATTGTGGTGGTAGTATCAAGAAAGGATATTTTTGATTTTGACACTTCGTGGGTAAACTTGATAGAGTGGTGAATAGAATTGGAATGAATAAAAATTTCTATTTCATATCAACATCGTCAATAAATCGGAACCAAGACAGCGGTTTTTTAGGTGTGGTTAAAAGCAGCTTTTTTTCAATACTACCCATAAAAATGTTGGCATAAGATGGGGCCATCTTTGTTCCAATAGCTGTACTATTGACTTGATGGTAGTGCTCTCCATTGAAGGTGAAATTATTATGCTTAAGAACTAATGTGAGCATTTCCACTAGACATTGCGTAATATGCCGATAACAAAGCTTAGAATTAAAAACCGGACATAATATTTCATAATATATAAAAGTTCAAGGTATGTAGATAAAAGTCTCCCACTGAAATAAAAGGTAAAAAAATTAAGCAAGAAATGATTCAAATGAATTCAAATATGAGAAAAAAAAATATATTACACAATGTCTTTAATTTTACTTGCAATGCCAAAATTAAAAAAAAAAGGAAATAATTTCCCTTAAGAGCAAAAACGAACACCCCGAAAATTTAATCAATTCAGTCAAAAAAAGTTACACATCTTTGAAATTCATGAATACGAAACATCTCAGAAAATCAAAAGTTTTGCTTTGTAAAATCTTATGCGGAGGGAAGATATCGTTATAAGGTTCTGCAGTTGTAGTTGTGAATACAAAAGACTACATTTAAGAATTCAATTATCCAATATCACTTTCTGTGAAAAATTGACTTCGGATTCAACAGAAGAGATAACATGAAATTTTGAGCATAAAGATGACGACAAATATCTCATATTTCATAAACGAAGACTACACTTAATTAAGGTAGATCCTATCTTCTATCTTAACTTCCTAAAGAAGAAATGGACACGAAATCGAAAAAAAATTCTCAATTCACAGACTATTTTATATAAGGCTATTCGTATCATCATATCAAACTTACAACACAAACAGATTTTTAATCTCTTAATCCGCTACCACTAAATACTTTATTACTAACAATTGATCTCTCTCTACACAAACATCCACCAGGACAAAAGAATGAGAAGGACTGTTTGTAAAGAAGTTTGGACACCAGACAAAACAAGCAGCAGCCCTCTTAATGTTCGTAAAGTTGCCGACCTAGTTCTGAAGCACATCTGCTTCTTTAAACAATTGTTATGATAGTGCCTTACAGACGACATCGATATAAAGTGGAATGATTCTGAAGAGCATCTCTGAATGTACTGAATTCTGCAAGATCTACCATCCAGCAATAAAATTCACCTACGAGTCATCATCAGCAAAAATCTTCTCTCTCGATACTATCACTTCAATCAAAGTTGGTATCGTGACAACGGATCTTCGTACAAAAACAACTTTTGTTCCTTTTTTCAAGAAGATGCCATCTTAAGCACTGCACTTCAAAGACAAGCAGTTAGCATCAAGAGATTTTTTTCACTCAGCATCTATATACCGAAACATCTCCTTAATTGTGGGTATGACGAATACATCATTGTCAAACTCTTCGAAAATGTAAATTCCATTTCAAGAAACTCACTTTTAGAATACAAAGAGAAGAAACGTAAACCAGAAATATCGTTGCTCACAAGCTTCTATCCAAATCTGAGAAAAAAATATCAATCACAAGAAAACATTTGGGGCTCACTGAGAATAATCAAACTTTGAAGAAAATATTTCCAGTACCACCAGAGAGGGCACTCCCGCGACCACAGATGTTTGGTGACGTTCTTGTCAGATAAAAAAAGTAACATAAATGTAACCTCAACGAATCTAAGCGTCAGGTCATTGCAATTCTCATAGGTACAAATAAAAAAAAGAAAGAAAAAAACTACAAAATGGAATCCTACTAAATGGTGATTAACTTATGATAACAGCATGATCATTGACAATCTCCAGTTTTTTAAAATAATAATTTTGACTTCATTAATTCAGAATATCTTGAACTTAGAAAGACTGTAAATAAGTTGAGTTCTAAATTAAAATTGTCTCCCTTTGACAATGATCTCGGATTAAATTTCCATTTACAATCAAAATGACTAAAAAGGGCATATAAATTTAAAAGAAAACAATATAAACAAAACATAATAAATAAATTAATAAATTTGCCACCAAATGAAAGTAATAGGTTTTGGGAAATAATAAAAAATGTTGGAAAAACAAAATCTAATGATGAAAATCCAACAATAGATCTAGACATTTTCCCTAAACATTTCCTAAGGCAAGGGGAACCTGACAAAATTGATAAAATGTTTGAAAATCATGTCAGACTAGAATTAAATAAAAAGGAACAATTACTATTTGGAAAGCATTCTGAAAACCCGATCAGGATGTGTGAAATTAAACAAGTTATTAAACTACTTAAAAATGGAAAAAGTACAGGACCTGATTTAATATGTTATGAAATAATTAGACATAGCAATCCTTTATTGTTAAATACCTTAACTAAATTTTTTAATATGATAATGAATTCCTCTATCTACCCAGATAGATGGAATGAAACTTACATTGTTCCTGTCTTTAAAGAAGGAGACACTAGTAATCCTTCAAATTATAGGGGTGTCTCTTTAATGAATTGTTTAAGTAAAATTTTTAATTCTGTGATCAATAATAGACTTGTTAACTTATTTAAGGATAAAATGAATCATTTCCAATTTGGATTTCCAAAAAAAAAACTACAGAACATCAGACAGCTTGTTTATTTTAAAATCTATTATAAATAAATATGTAAACAATCAAAAACAAAAAGTTTTTGGGTGCTTCATAGATTTAAAAAAGGCCTTCGATTCAGTTTGGAAAGAGGGCTTGCTTTATAAAATATTAAATAATGAAAATATAGATAATAATTTATATAACATGTTGAAAAGTATTTATAAAAAGCATGAAGCATCTGTTAAGTATAAAAATAATATATCAGAACCATTTATGATTAACAGAGGCCTTAAACAGGGGGATAGTCTAAGTTCCAACCTATTTAATATTTATATAAATGATCTTCCTGACATTTTTGATCAGGAATGTGAACCATTACAATTACATCAGATGTATTTGAATTGTCTGATGTATGCTGACGATTTATTAATAATGTCTGAAAGTGCTCAAGGTTTGCAGAATTCATTAAACAAATTAAATGAATACTGCAAAAAATGGCAACTTTCTATAAATAAAAATAAAACAAAAGTAATGGTTTTTCAGCAGAGAAATATACTTTATTCTGAAACAGATTTTCATATTGATGGATTTAAACTTGAAAAAGTGCTTAAATTTAAATACTTAGGTAATATAATTGAAACCTCTGGTAAGTTTCATTCATCTCATAATGAGCTTGCCAAAAAGGGTAACAAAGTTTTGTTCAGTTTGTTTAAAAAACTAAATAGAATTGACAATATGCCAGTTCACTTGTATAAAAAGCTTTTTGACTCCATGGTTAAACCAATCTTATTGTATAACGCAGAACTATGGTATATGGATTTCTATGAAAAATTAATAAAATCTCAAGAAAGGGCTAGTAAAACAAACTCTAAATTTGACTTTTTATCAAGTATTGATACTAGCTCTATAGAAAAAGTAAATTTAAAATTTTGTAAGTCAGTTTTAGGTCTTAGTAAAAAATCAGTTAACTTTTCAGCTAGATCAGAATTAGGACAATATCCGTTAGATTCTTTTATTAAGCTACAAGTAATAAAATATATGACAAGAATTTCAGGAACAGATATTAATCCACTTTTAAAAGATGCATATTGCCTATCAAAAAAGTTACATGAAAAGGGAACATATTCCTGGTTTACTTTCGTAAAAAACATTAGTAATGAAAATAACATAGATCTGGCTGAAATTCAAAATATTGATTTTGATAAAGAAAAACAAAATTTAAATAAAAGATTTAAACCATTAATATTGGGAACTTATGAAAAATTATTTTATGAAAAATTAAATAGTTTAACAGAAAATAATAAAATACATATTTATAAGAAAATTAAAAATACACAAAGTTATGATATTGAAAACTATTTGCTGGAAATAAATAATTTTGAACATAGAAAACTTTTAACGAAAGTGAGATTATCTGATCATAATTTAGAAATAGAGAAAGGGCGTTATAAAAAAGTTAAAAGGGAAAATAGAATTTGTCAACATTGTGATATGAGCACTGTTGATGATGAAATACATTTCTTTTTTTATTGTAAACAAAATATTAATCCACGGAAGGAACTTTTAGAAAATGTTTTAAATATATATCAAAATTTTGATTCTTATGATAAATTAAACAAATTAATTCTATGTCTGACATGCACCAAATTTATGCAATATACCGTTCCATTCATAAAAAAGTCGTGGTCACTGAGGGGAGTGGACTCAAGAACTGCATAATATTTTGTTATGTTATTGTTGTATCATCGTTCGTATTATGTATTGTATATATGCCTTCAGCCCTTCGGGGCATAATTGTGCATTTATTTGAATAAAGATTATTAATACCCAGAAGAACGAAACTTAAAAGTAAACAATGCTTCCAAACACTGTCCTTTTCTGGATCTAACTATCATCATTGACTCTAAAAAAAATTTATGATAAAAGGAATGATTTCTATTCTGCTATGGCTAATTTTCTGTTCCTTGACGGCGACGCTCCTGTGGGTCTATCTTATGACCATGTCAAACTATAACGCAGAGCGCCAACGTGTGCCGACGTGTGGAAATATTTTCGTACACGTTGGTGTGCGTTGTTATAACTAAAGTTAAATGCACGTTCTTAACATGTTACAAACACGTCGACACACGTTGGTGTGTGCTTTTGAAGGTTAGGTGCGTCGGAAAATTTTGAACATGCTCAAAATTTCACGACGTTCACCAACGTGTCGTTGATAAGTTATGCACACGCTAGACGAACGCTAGAGGTACGTTATGCACGCAATGTGTGCGATATGTAGTAGTTTCTCGGAAGTTGTTTTAAACGTGTAAAGAACGCACACCAAGCGTCCTTTTAACCAAGGAGTAACGTATTAGCCGATGTTTGATTAAAAACAAGACAAATTTCAAATGAATGTAAATAACTGCTTTATTTAAACACAAGACTGACATATTTTTTGTAAATAAATTTCGTGATTTTTAGGACATTTCCCTACTGCAAATCCATCGTTTTTTTCTGTGACATTTCTATCCATTTCTGCCTTTGCAAATGACATTTGGGTGAAGAATTTCCAACTGAAATATTGTCAAAACGCTATACAAACGTTCTCTGAATGCTGGAAGACCGTTATGGATGCGTTTGATATACGTCAAGTACGCTAGTAAAACGCCTTTGAAACGTCGTCATACGCTGTTACACGTTTTATGAGCGTTGCAGGCGAGTTATGAATAAGTTTTCCGTGCGTTGTAGGTCGTTAGCCTCATGTTATGAATGCGTCCAAGAGAATTTCTTCAATTTATTCGGCGTGCGCCAACGTACTTACAAAAATTCACTAACGTCGACACACGTTGGGTGGAACGTTAAAGTGTGATTGATTGATTGTTGTTTTACGCCAACTTTAGCAATATTTCAGCTATATCGTGGCTTGAACTTTTGATATTAGTAATAAATATTCAAGTTAAAAAAGTCACTTAAAACATATTGCTATGTACAGATAAAAAGGATTAAAAGATAAAATAAATAGATCAAATTTGATGAAATTTGGAAAAAATGGATAATATACTTATATTTTACTATATATACAAATTGACAGCTTTTAAAAATTGAATAATTTTGTCGCCAGCGACGTTTGAAAATAAATCTTTAAGATAATCAGCTGTATAAAATATGCGACGTATGTCGGCAACACCAACACAGTCAAGTAAAATATGTTGTATTGTATTGTGTAAGCACAATTACACGGAATACACTCAGGTCGGTCGTTATAGTGTGACAGGGCCTTTACAAGGTGTATATATCTCAACTGGTACGATTCGCATGTGTATGTTCCACTCTTGATGACTTAAATGAATATAACTTAATATCACATCTAAACGTTTACAACAAATTTCATAGATTGTTAAATACATACATTTAAGAAGTTTTACAGAAGATATGAACATTTGATATTTAAATAGGGCGTCAATTTCAACCAGCTTATCACCAATGACATATCGCATCCTCATGGAATCGCAGAAACTGATAAGAAATCTAGAAAAGTAAATAAGTGTATAAGTGTATAAACCTTGTGGTCGCAGCAACTGTAAGTCTTGCAAATTTGTGGTCTAGAGGAAAAATACAGCGTTTATGCCAGTTGCAACTGCAAAACTTCTAATAGCATTTACATCGGTTCAACGCTTTTCCGAAAACAACGACGATTTACCAAAAACAACCGTAAACTACCAAAAACTACCAAAAACAACCGAAAACAACCATATTTCAAAATGATTTTTTTGTAGATTTGTATTTGTTTTAACAATTCAATACATGATTTGAGGGGGGCAGAAACAAATAGGCAAGACGCGTTATTTTTTATGCAAAAAGATAGGTTTAAATTTGTGAAGAAGAAAGGCATGTTGCCAATTAATATCCAAAGTTACTTTCATGTGCCCCTGAAAATGATTGCTCCCTAAATCCAAATTAAAATATTCATTTTTACTAGTATATATATGTAACGTTAATCATAACACAGTGTGCAAAATTTGAATGATTAATACAAGTAATGAAAACTTTCCCAAAGCTAGATTCCAAGGCTCCTATTGTTCCAATAGGGGTTCCTAGACTAGCTTTCTACATAGACGAACGACGACGCAGTTAAAGATAAGATACCAGAAGCACTTTTCTTAATTTTTAACAAAATAAAATACACAGGTGGCAAAAACTTTGAACAGTCAAATAAATTTGAAAATATTTTCAAAAATAGTCTAAAATACGATTTGACCTTACTATCGTATTTGACATGTTCAACACTAAGAAGCAAGTGTATCTATCGATACACCCGATCTCACCCATTGTTATCTTATTTGGTCCGTGTTGTTCATCTTTGTATGTGCGTGTGTCTTCATTTTTCTTTTCTGTGTCGAACTCATGTTATGTCTAAGTGTCTTTGTTTTTCCGATGTTGCCGTTGTCCATGAATTATTCGTTTTAGATTGACGGTTCGGTTCTCACCTACCATACTAGAAGTTTCAACTATGTTTAAATGCAAAAACACCGAACATGACAAATCAAAGCTAACCAAACAGAATCAGTGTTGCATGACTAGACAGGCATACAACAAGTGTGTTGAAATTCAAATTGCACTATACAGGTCAGGTCCAATTTACGAATCAAAAATCGGTTGAATGGCTCACCAATTTTGACTATGCATGGATGTCAGCAAAAATGCTATATGTTTTCCTTATATATTTGATATTACCAGAGACATAAATGTCTTTTTTAAACATGTAAAAAAAATCCCTAACCTATTTTGCCTGATTTAGATGGAATTTTCCCAATAAATGCTAAATCATATAAAATTTATAAAGTTTCCGATTTCTATTCAATGAACTGCGACTTTTGATAACCTTGGCATTATGAACACCCGAATAAATAAATTTGATTTCATCAAAATCAGATGCGGTTGTATATGAAATATATAGTGCATATATAATTTGTACCTTAAATTATGGCATATTACTATATTTCGAAAGGGAAGAAATTTTGCCACATGTCAGTCAGTGGTAACTAATAGGCTTTGTCAACGCTTTATTTGTGATGTAAATTGCACCTTTGTCCTGAATATGTAAGACATGTAATATTTGCCACTGGATAATAAAACTCGATTAAATAAAATTTAATAAAAAGGAAGTTGTTCTCGGTAGTTTTCGGTAGTTTTTTGGCAGTTTTTTTTTGTAATTTATTTATGACAAGATCAACTGTCCACTCATTTTATACAGTAAAACAGAGACATATATAATCAATCATGGTTAGACAGAGAAAGACGAACACGAGAACAGTTCTGTCAACATCTGCTGAAATTTTTTAAGCCTTATGGAATAAGTGAATGCGATGCCAAAAACCTAGGCTTAAAGTAAAGAAACGCGTATACTTTCCCATGTGCCAATTCTTTGTTCGAAAAAGATCTTGTTTGATGCATTTTCTTATTATATTATCTTAATGCCTTCTTAATCTGGCTTTAAAAATAACAAAAATATTTTTCGGTGGAATGCTGTAAGTTGATATTATATTATTATATATTTTATTTAGTTTTTTTTAAATGTTTTATATTAAAACTTTGTAAGATACCGCATATTTATGTATTTTTTTTCTCGTGTTTCGTCATAAGTATTTCGTAACATCATGGAAGAGTGTATAAATTTCAGTCTGTCCCACTTCCTTTAGATAATGGAAATCTTACGATTTTAGCTTTATTCTAACAGCCGGTGAGCAAAGTCAATAATGGCGTCGATTCTCAAAACATTGTCACGTGACTTTCTGATACGAAAATGGTGCATTTTTGTCAACAACGACCACGAATGGAATTTGTAAAAATACCACGATTTCTAGTGAAATACTTGTTGAAAATCGGAATGTACGTATTCTTCAGATATCAACAAAACGATAAACTACCTCAAAACATCGGATTCTACAGTTCCCACGCTAGCTTTCACGTCCTTTCAGTAACCCTCAATTCTCAGATGATTCTGATGTAAATACTGCGAATGATGGGAAACCCCGGATTTTACCCAAAGAATATACGTTATATTTCCTATAACACCGGTTTATTTATAGTTTTGTGACGTAGAACTATGTTTTTGTCAATTGAATTGAGGCCCCAAAAAGGTAAATATTGAGTCGCGCGTGGTTTGTTTACATTTCGTCGGCCTGATTTCAGACACAGATTTCAGGGGTTTACTTGCAAGAATTGTTATCAAAACTGTTAAGTCATGTGGAGAAATGTTAATTATATCAATATGTTATTAAATATAAGGTACATTCATTTAATTTTATGAATATATTTGTGTATTTTACCGAGATGGTGAATTGAAAAAAATATTAAGGTCAGCAAAGCGCCATCTAGTGGTAGCGTTTGTGGTGTTATCGCCCTTGATCCGGATGTTTTGAGAAACGCGGTTTTAATTGCTTTTTCGGTGGTTTGCTCACCGGCTGTAACACCAATCTTTTATCACATTTGATATGAAAATCAAGAATGACCATACATAACTGATAAATTGTTGAATTCGCCGTTTACGTCATGCACAGAAGTCTGCAGTCATGTGCATTTTCACAATTTTTTTCAAACAGGTGAAAATTTTTAAGTGATGGATTGTTCTATCAAGTAACTTGATAAAATAGATGACCCGAATTGACCTACCTATTTATAGCAAGATGTACTCGTTCGGGGTTAACAATTGTAATCCATGGATACTTTGTTTGTAAACACCAAAAAGAAATTAGCAGTACCTTAACAATTTCTTTGAAATATTTCTTTTAGCGTTTAATGCATGTATATTTCAATTAGGGTATTTTGTTTAATTATTTCATTTACGGGTATGTTTTTTCTTTAATTGAAAGGGGGTCCAAGCACATGGTAAAAGCCAAAGTGAAACTTATTTATCACTGACTTCAGGTAATACCTGACAATACCTATTTCAGAATGGGCCAGTCTTCTCGATAATGGTGCGCCGAAAACATTATCCCTTTGAAAACATGGAGCATTTTTAAAAAGTATTTTTTCTTTCCATATGTATTGAAAATCATCAAATTAAAAGTGTTTTCAGAAGTGTACACTATTTTTACACAACCATACAAAATCCGGTGCCGAAATATGCAAAATTAAAGTCAACAGAAGATAATTTCCATTATCTAAAGGAATTGAAACAGACTTTAAGTGACAATAGTTTTTTTTTTAAATAAGAAAGCAAGTGTGAGATTTTAGATTCTTAGAACTTTTAAAAGTGTTCGATCGAGAAAGATCCTTCGGGGTTTGACACATCTCGTTCAGTTATTCTGCAAATATAATATTTCTGTGTTTTTATAAACATTCCATATTTAAGACAATTTAGTTTTACAATGTTTTTAATAACAAAATAACGAAGTTACTGTAATTTTGTTTCTGCATCAAAGGCCATTTCGACAACTTATGTCTCTGCAGTGCAGATGAAGTTAAGATATTTGGAAGACCGTTAACCAAATATTTGTAATATCTGATAGAGACCAGATAACCAAACAGGCCTAAATGAAAAGCCGAAAAATTTCTTAACTTTAGATATTGCAAGTTTCAAGATAAAATCGGCTTTAGGGTCAGCACGGAAGTACTGACTACTGGGTTGTGAATACCTTCGTGGACTAGTAGTCCATTAGCACAGGTATCGGTCAAGTGGTTAAAGGATACTTAAATATGTATTTATCAATATAAGGTGTAATAGATTTTCAACTCTCATGCGATGATGGGAACTTAAACTAACGGCTTCATGAAAGTAAAACCAAATTACCGACTAGAATTGTCAAGAGCCGAAATCCAATAGGGCAAAAAGACAAAGCAGGTACATAACGGAATCTGAAGTTTATCAAACGGTATTTCAAGTTTAAAAAAATTTAGCATGTGTTGAATAAAACAAATCGTTTATTTCACTGCCTTTTTCTAAATATTTTTGTCGATGATTGATTACAAGTCCGCAAATTTCTATTTTTAAAATATTTCCACATTAAACATACTAGAAAATTTTTTTCACCTCTTTACATTTTAATATGGTCCGTAAACAAATCCCGTTAGTTAATTTTGAAACTGAAGAAACTCGCCGGAAGTGCGTTTCTAAAATTTCAAAATTAATTAGCTCAAAGTCTAACTCGTAGTGAAAATTATTTTTTTTATTACAATTCGGTAACTAATCGCAATCAGCGTACTATAGATATGGCTTATACTCAGAACAAATGATATAGCTTAATTTTATACTTTTTGGAAGTAAAATGATATTTGAAACCTTTGGTAAATGAAACAAGTGCTGAAAGTATTTTGAAAATATTGGAATATCGAAAATCTTGTTTAATGGAAAAAATGTTTAAAGAAACAATGTAATAGTAGTAGAAATGTTGAAAAGTAAAGTGTTTTTTCTTTCAGTATGGCCTTGGAGGTTCCGTATTTTTTGCTATTGGAATTGTTACAGGCATTCAGGTGTTTCCATTATTATCAATCACACTGAAAACCAGAGCACCAGGAGCCAAAACATTTTTGCAAGTAAGTTGTTGTCAATCTACTTCTGTCATTCTTTTTAAAGCCTTCGTATTTTTAAATGTACTCGTAGTAATCCAAGAAAAGGTTCAAGTCCATTTTACCAGGAGAGTTCATTTGTCAATTTGAACTTTAAAGCTGAAGAAAATATTTTTATACAACTTTATTTGAACTTTAAAGCTGAAGAAAATATTTTTATACAACTTTATTTGAACTTTAAAGCTGAGGAAAATATTTTTATACAACTTAAAACAGAACAAAAAATCTTTTAAAATAGTATAAAGAAGTATAGCCATTAAGGCAAGAATTTTGTTCACATAGTAGGCCACATTTGTAAAATATGCTCAAATTTTGTCGAAAATCTTTTAAGGTGGTGTCTGGTACGTGTACTGCCTATAGGAAAAAAATTAAGATATGACACACTTGTATGTTTTCTGACATAATAGCAGACGAAAGTGGCAGTTAACAGCCTTTTTTGACAATTCAAGCCATTTCACAGTGTTTGGGAAGATGGAACTACTCGAAGGACACCGAGAACCAAAACCCATTTTTTGTTGGGAGTGTATAAACATTTGCCCCTGCAAATGATAGTTTGGTTCAGGAGGTCATATACAACGAAATTTAACAAAAACCTACTAAAATTGTGACAATCTTTCAAAATTGACATCAATTGAAAATTTCAGTGACGGAATTTTAATCCAAAATAACGCAAATGCATTTGCATTTATTTTGTCATAATAGTGTATATAATAGATGACCTGTTGAAACAATTTTCAAGATGATTCGATGCTTTCGCAAAATCCGTATGCCGAAGGAAATAAATTCACGGGAAATAAAGCCATACCTCTTAACGAATAAACTGTTGCCAGCATATTATGGCAAAACTCTCCAGAATGTTAGGGTTTCTGATTTTAAATGTAATAAATAATAATTTGTGTGTCAATTTTTTTGATGTGCTGATGCTTTTAATCGCACCCTGGATTACCACCAAGTTTCACCTGCCAGTTAATGTAGAATACTCCGGTAGCCATGGCTAGGTCTATTTCAATTCAGCTGGTCATTTGCAATTCAAGTATGCTGTCTTGTTACACGCTGAAATTTTTGAAAGCATTAGAAATATTTTGTATGGCTATGATGCTTCCATTGCTTTTCCTCATATTTCCTGTTTTGAATTTACGCTGGATTGACTGACGGTCCAATGGGTGCCCTATAGGGAGCAGAGCATGCTTAACCTTTAGTCATCGTAAGTGCTCTATCTCTGAATTATGCTGGACTAGTATATCGTGCCTTTTGGGTTATATTTCTTACCGTGTATCTGCACTTAGAATTATGCAATACTCGTATATTTCTTTCCTTCAGTATTCTGCTACTGTTATATTATCTTGTATTAACATGATATATTCGAATGTTAGAAAAACATACAAGTGTGATATGTATAGGTTTCATTATGAGTGAGGCTTGTATATCGCTTGTTATCAAATCGAACTATTTAATTACACAATAATAATTAACGAGCTTCAGCGAGTTAATTATTATTTGTAATTAAATAGCGGAATTTGATAACAAGCGATATACAAGCCTCACGAGTTGTGAAACCTATTTCTCTTATGATAAAATTCATCTGTAAACCATTCTGTCGTGTTCTCCAAATTATGTTAAGTTTGGAGAATTTAGTTTGTTGAGTTTGTGATCATTTAAGATTGATTTTGTACTTTGAACTTATCCTTATTGCCGATTTGCGCGCAAATCGGCAGCTAAGAATTGGAAGCATTTCCTGTGTCTGGCTTATTTTGTTTCTTTCAAGGGCTATAGTTAAGTACTTGCTAGCAAACGTTTTTAAGATATAGTTACATGAAAGGTCTTACTAACAACTGGCTAGCAATATGCGACCTTACATATACATCGCCATGTACTTTTTAATTTTAACGTGTAAATGCAACGTATTTTTCGTGATATTGGGGTTTACTCCGTGGGTTTACTACCATTCAGCAGTACATGTAAGTGTAAACAAATAAATACGCGATGCCACACATTTAGGATTGTCAACATGAACAGAATATGGTGTGTGGTTTTAAACTTATTCATTAGAAGCGATTGTCAGCATGAACAGAATATGGTGTTTGTTTTTAACCTGTGCCGAATTGGGGTTCACTACCATTCAGCAGCACGTATGTAAGCGTAAACAAATAAATACGCGATGCAACACATTGTTATTCATTAGGAGCGATTGTCAACATGAACAGAATATGGTGTGTGTTTTTAACCTGTGCCGAAAAAGACCTGGGAAAAGTGGACGATTCATTTTTTACTACAGGTAAAAATTGTTTTACATTCTTTTTCATTAAAGACTTGACCCATTTGGCACCAGGTTTACAGGTTATAAATACATGCAATTTATAACATAAAGATAACAAATAAAATATAATACGATATGATATAATCTATTTCATTTAATGATAATGATAAATGAAAGAAATTAAATTATTCACATAACAACATAAAATATGTGAAAAAGAACGTGCACAATCCTTGGACGAAGCCTAGCACAGGGGCATGCGCAACTCTAGTTTTTACCTGCGTTCAAGCATAGACAAAAATACAAGCTTCTTATCCATCATTTTGCATCAATAATCAAAAGTAACAGTCACTTTCTTCATAAAAACTACAAATTACCACCAATCTGTTGGACAAAATAAAAAAAAAAAAAAAACATTTCTAAAGTTTCTAATATTTCAGTTGTTAGCTCTCCTGGCCTAATGGGCCATGTCAGCTTTTGCCATCATTATACGTCCATGGTATGTCTTGCCTGTCCTTCAACAATTTCAAAAACAACTGAACAAAATGAACCGGAATAAGCTTGAATCATCACCAAGGTATAGCTTTTCAAAATTGTGTTTCATTAGATAGTAGAACAAACTTAACCTCAAATGGATGGTTCAGTGAACTGTGTCGGGCTGGCATGTAACCATATAGATCTTGCTATAGACCAAATATAAAATGTAACCATTCCACTGCCAGAATGCTCATAATGCTGAAAATCGGCAAGCTTTTTTTTGGAAAGCTTATACTTGTAATGAATGTAAAGTCTCACAATAAATTTTCCCCGTTAATAAAGTAGAAACTATAAACAACGATAAGTGTTGTAGATGTAGGAACTATGTTGCATTATACGCACATGTACACACCAATCAATAGCAATGACAGGCACATGATTCCTCGCTGGTGACAAACCTGGGTGAAAGCTCTGTTGAATTGTAATTACAGTTTTTAACAACATTACAGGAATAAAATTCATTTCTGCTTGTCAGTTGAGTGAAAATGTTACGAATGAATTGTAATTAAATGTAGGTGTAAATTTCTCTGTCTCTGTGGTAACTGATTCTGATGTCAATTTCCAAGTGTCAATGAACCCAATACACATTACATTATACCATCAACACAAAACACAGGAAGGAAACTTATTTTTAGCAATAAAATAATATATTTCAAGTGGCCAAAATATATTCAACTGTTTTGTGAGAATGAATTGATAGGTGTGTACACACGAAGCTCATTTTTTTCATTTCTTCTTCTTTCCAATGAAAAAGTAAATAATACAGACGACCTAATGCAATGAGCACGGAATTGCCATGACGTTGGATTGACCTGATGTGTGACCTCTAGAACAACCAATGAAAATACGGCTGAAAAGTTATCTAATCGTATGAAAGGCCAATGAAATGATAGCATAAAAGTTATCACTAAGTGATATGAAAAATTATCTTATCGTGTAAGAAATAGTTATTGCTGCCACATCATAAGAGAAATAATTTTATTCTGTAGGAAGTACGTATACATGTACCACAGACGACTTTTACAAGATTTTCGACAAATTTGTGCAAATTTTGAGAAATGCCCAACATACATAAAATTCACTGATAAATGTCCATAATTCTTTTGCCACACTAGTGTTTTGTTTTCATTTACTCTACTGAATAAAGTGTAAATACTATACATCGTAAGTATACAAATAATTTATCTATATTGAAACACTTTTGCCATATCAATGGGTAACGATTTTGTCATGAATATTTACATTTGCTAAAAAAAAAAAAAAAAAAAAAAAAAAAAACCTTTTGCCACAATATTGGTGAATCTAGAATTATTCCTCAATCACTCTGAGGAGATTTTTTTTTTATATTCAGATTATCTACGCTCGGTTTGGTAAGCCTGCTCATGTGCTCTTCTGTTGTGTTGCTTTGATAACAAACCTGGTCGTCATTATGGCGTTAACAGTAGCAGCAAAAACAGCCATTACAGTACTGGTCAAGGATATATCAGACGAAATGTTGCTTATTATTTTAGCAGTGCTATTTGGTTCATATTGTATGATTGGTGGTTTAGGGACCACATTTTACATTTCTTATTTCAACACAGCACTGACATTCTTGTCGGTGATGATATTCATCTTCAGTGTGACTAGGAACAACGATAACAAAAATTCATATGCATCCATTGATAGCTTTTATACAACACTGACTTGTCTGGAAGGTAATCTTATATCTAGAATATTTTAAATTAAAAGTTCAAACGATGAAAGGATGTAGAGTAAATGCACTTGATACAAAATATCTACAAATACACGGTAAAATAAGAAATGGAACAACGATTTCTATTGTTGTTCTCTATTTCGAAGTCACCATGAGCCTTTAAACAATGAGATGTGCTCATATTTCAAAGTAAGTTCAAGAGGGCCCTAGCACCGTTTTGAGCGGAATTGTCGCACACCGCTACATCAATAATACTTATTACTAATGCCGGGTCGTCAACAAATATGTATGCACTATATTATATTTTCAAACTGGCGAGCAATTAAATTTCTTATTTGTTAATATCTTTTTTTCTATATTATTTTTAACCATAATTGTTTGAAAAATTATAGCTTTTGAAGTTCCCTGGTAAGTTTGTGACACAACGCGTTATTTATTAATCTCTAGATAATTATACCTTTTATATTCCCAGGTCCAGATGGTAACCAGGGCAATTCATTATTAACGTTTCGGTCCAGGCCATCCCTTATTTTTGGAGTTCTTTTATTTTTTTCACAATCAACTTTCAACTTCTGTGATCAAGCCAGCTGGCAGAGTCGCATAGCAGCTAAGCCAGAACAAGGTGCTATAGGTTTTATTATAGCAGCATTTCTGTGGTTTGGCATACCTACAACTATAACTTTGACTACATCGTTCACATACCTGACTATGAGCTATCAGAATGGTTCGCATCTAATAAATAATCATGATATCGAATCAGGTAATATTTAAATTTACTGACTTGAATTAACCATTTAACGATGAATATGAAAGTTTGACTGAAGTAACAAAACTATACGCATCTTCCGTTGAGGAAAAGCATTTTGAACATCTATGAATCCCTAATTAAATGACTCAAGTTATAGTATCTTCAATGGAATAAATTACTGAAAAGTAAGTGAGGACCGAACCGTCCGTTCTAAAAACCAACAATCCAGTGACAACAGCAACATCGGAAAAGAACAAAAACAAGAATATGTGTCTAACGGACACAATGCCCCGCCTCACAACTCTTTTGAAGATTGGTATATTTCGTGACCAGTAAAGCATGAAGTTGCTTGCATGGAAATATTCTTATTAAGATTTTAGTTTGATTATACCCTAATAGGTATTTAATAAAATTCAATGATAATAGCATACATCCTTCACAGAAAAAAAAACTTAAACCTATGGATAAACCTTAGACAATCCCCCCTTTTCCATGACCAGTGAAGCATGAAGTTGGTTACATCCGTAAATATTTATAATATTTTTTTTATTTATATCCTAATGAGTATTTATATAAAGTGTAATGATAAAAGCATACATCCTTCACAGAGAAAAAAAAACTTCAAACTGAGGTTAAACCTCAAACTACATCCCTTTTTTCCATGATCACTGAAGCATGAAGTTGGTAGCATGGATAAATTTTTATTATGATTTTTGTTTAATTAGATGCTAATGTGTATTTATGTAAAGTTAAATGATAATACCATACATCCTTCACAGAAAAAAAAAACTTCAACCTGTGGGTAAACCTCATAATATCACGCTTTTCTCGTGATCAGTGAAGCATGAAGTTGATTGCATGGGTAAAATTTTATTATGATTTTTGTTAAATTAGATACTAATGTGTATTTATGTAAAGTTTAATTATAATAGCACACATCCTTCACAGAAAAAAAACTTAAACCTGTAGGTAAACCTCTTACTATCACACTTTTCCCCCGTGATCAGTGAAGCATGAAGTTGGTTGCATGGGTAAAATTTTATTATGATTTTTGTTTAATTAGATGCTAATGTGTATTTATATAAAGTTTAATGATAAAAGCATACATCCTTCATAGAAGAAAAAACTTCAACCTGTGGGTAAACCTCATACTATCACACTTTTTTCCCGTGATCAGTGAAGCATGAAGTTGGTTGCATGGGTAAAATTTTTATTATGATTTTTGTTTAATTAGACGCTAATGTGTATTTATATAAAGTTTCAGGATAATAGCATACATCCTTCCCAGAAAAAAAAATAAAACCTGTGGGTAAACCTAGCTTGGGACGGACGAACGGACAAACGGACGGACGGACGGACAACCCGAACACTGTATGCCCCCCTAGTATCGTAGGCGGGGCATAAAAAAGCATATCACATGAGTACGGGGCTGAAAAAAAAAATAAAGACACACATACAGATGAACAACACGGACCTAATATAAAACCAAGGGTGAGATCAGGTGCACCGTTAGAGTAAGCTCCTTCTCCTTATGTTAAGGCATCGGGTAGAGGAAAAACATACTTGAGCTGTAAAGGGAAATCAATCGTTATGTAGGAAACATATATCCCATAGCGGTCCATAAGATCCCGATGTCGACCATAAAACTTCTGTAGGATGACTTCAAGCTACGGGTAACATGCCAATGCTTAAGTAGCTCTATCAAGTGAGTCGCTGAATCGACCACAGGCCCTTGAGTAGCGAATGAGTTGGAAAATGTAAACTCCTTATGCTTGCACTTTTGGAATGTTGTTACTAAGCTATTGGATAAGTGAAGTCATCGCGTTTGTCATACAGCCTAGTTTGCACTGTCAATTTCAAGATGAAGTTCAAGGAACAAAGGCGGATGTGGAAGTGTCTGTAGTATTCTTAATTTTGAACTCTTTAGGACATAATAGATTAAAAAAATCACCAAAGAGAGGGTGGTTTTGTAATGAAATATTTATATAACAGAAGCTGAAATTAAAGGACCGGGCGAGTTTTTTTATCTTTATTTTAAAGAGGCCCTTAGATGAATTCAGCTTCTTTGAGTGGAGAAACAGATCGGCTGAAAGAGGTACACAGTTTGTGCCCATTGTAATTCATTCCGATAGTCTATTGAAAAAAAACCCTATACTCGATAAATATATTGTCGATCAGAAACTCCAACTTTTTAATCAATTCATTATCTAAATTTTTGTAAATTTTGTTGAAAACTAAAGAGTATCTCCCTCATCCAAAGCTCTGTCCTTAGCTGATTTTTGGCTTTACATTTAGATCATATTGGTTAGTGGTTCGCTATCAGTTTTTAAACATCTTTGAGATTATGGTCTTCCAAACATTTAGATTTTATCTTCACTGAAGAGACATAAGTTGTCGAAATGCGCATATGCAGAAAATAAATTCACCATAATTTTGGTATTTAGTGATTTCTACATCTTTATATATATATTTTTTTGTAATTTGGCGTCATATTTCAGAAAGTATGCCTGTTCCCTGCCTTATGTACTTATATCTTCGTTCCCCGTTCTTACGGGAGAAACATCTGAAATTTCAATTGTTCATCAGAAATTGTAGTATAAATTGTAGAGAAGTCAAGCGTTTTAATGCTGTAACAGTGTGATTATGATCTTGATTTTAAGATCTTTAGAGTTCTTTAATAACCACATTTCATTTTACACCACTTCTTGAATAGCTAGTATCACAATATGTTTTTAAGGCCTTCTTTTACGGCTGTCAAGATGGAGGTTAACAACTTTGAAATAGGGTGTGTAGAACATTTTGCAGATAAAGCGATGTAACTGCTGTCTGCAAATGACCCTTTCGACAACTTATGTCTCTTCAGTACAGATTAAATCAAACTTTTGAAATCCAGAAATCAAAAGATGTATAAAAGCTGATTAAGGACAATGTCAAAAGGATTTCAATTGACAGGCAAAAGCAGCAAGGACAGAACAAGTATGCCCATTTAAAGGAAACAATGACCCCATTTAAGTTCAAGATATAAGCGGATATTACTTTTCATATTTGTAAAATAACTGCATTTTTATCAATTCAGTTGACTTTAGTGCCTTTGGAAGTGTTCTTTATGTCATATTTCTAACTTTTTCGATGACAACATTGTCGCAAAAAATAAATGGGAACATTAGTCGATATGACATTGCTGCATATATTATTGTTGCCTTTCATAAGAATAATGTACAAACATTTCAGGATTTATAACTCCATTTGTCATGGAAAAAATGATGGGACCAACAGGAGGATTTTTACTTATTACCATGTTAACGATGGCTCTAATGTCAACTGGTTCTGGTGAAGTAATGGCTATAGCGTCTATTATAGTATATGATATATATAAGGTTTACATTAACCCATTCAGGTAAAATGTAGCAATTTTTTATGCCAGTTACCTTACCTTGTTTACCTTATCCTAGAGATCATCTTACAGGCGTGCTGCCTCTTTGATCCATTTCACTATTTTCTACTTGTAGTCCGGCTTTCGGTTCATAAAAATTACCTTGTTGTGTAACTCAAGAAACCCAAAGAATAATCACATCCTTTAAACTCTTTCAGGGATTTGCTGATCATATATTCATAGCGAAGCATATCTAAATTCAATTTTTCCAGTCCATTTTTGAGGGTAATGATAAAACTACCGATTAGAATTATCAAGAGCCAAGGTCAAAGAGGCAAACAGAAAAAGGCAGGTGTAAAACCATAGGAACAAATGTCAATATCTTCTGTAAAATCCAAGACATGTTTTGAATATCAGAAATAGCAGAAAATACATTGGCAACTGAGAAATCGAAAATATTTTGTTACAAAACTTCAGAAACAAAAATATCACAATTTTAGTGAAGTAAAGTATAGAAAACAGAAACAATTCAGCAAATTAAATAAGCAAACGTCAAAACCAATTCTACTCAAAAGAGCATTGAAAGTGCGAACCAACGTCAATAAATAAACTGTTGTGCTGTTAAAAAAGGGATTAAATAGAGTAAAATTTATTGTCTTTTCTTTATCTTCTCCGTCATTAGCCAAAGGTGAGCCAAGGATCTGATATAAACCTAAAGTTCAAGTTCTGATGTTTGGAAGGCGACTACCATGTTGTAGTATTGCGCCCATAGTTCTTTTCGTCGGACTTGCCAGGATCTAGTTGTACTCTTTACTTTTGTTTACCATGGTTTCAACTGCTGTGTCGTGGTAGGTGTCGGTGGTCTATATCACCATCATGCGTTGAAGCTTCATAATGTACCAAGTAACGGGTCGTAATCTCTGGATCATAAAGGCCGAATGATTCAAAAAACTGGGTGGTTCCGTTGACAAAATTTCTGTAGAAATTATTTTGAAGTTACGGACTGTGAGTTACTTCATGTTGAAGTACTGGTTTCTCATCTGTTGGCTTATGTTTGTATTTCGCCGGTCATTGGTTTCCTTTAACTCTCAGACGAACTTAGGTTGTACTTTCTCTGGTTTTTGTTCTATCTGTTCTTATATCTTTTTCAGACGAACTTGAGTTGTACTTTCTCTGGTTTTTGTTCTCTCTGTTCTTATATCTTTTCAGACGAACTTGGGTTGTACTTTCTCTGGTTTCTGTTGTATCTGTTCTTATATCTTTTTCAGACGAACTTGGGTTGTACTTTCTCTGGTTCTTGTTCTATCTGTTCTTATATCTTTTTCAGACGAACTTGGGTTGTACTTTCTCTGGTTTCTGCTCTATCTATCCTTATATCTTTCTCATTGTCTGTCGACTATTCTGTATGCTGATGTCTTCTACTTCTATAGCTGTCACAACGGCTTTCTTAGTTCCTCTGAACTCGGCAAAACGACGTTCGTTCCTTCCACGAGTTGAAGGAGACTGGTGTTTTTTCAGGGCCTGGACTGGGTTGCACAAACGTCAATTAAAGTTAATTGACGTATAAATCTTAATTATAAATTAAATCCTTAACAAATTCAACCAAATTAATTTACACTTAAAATTTAAACGTCATTTAACTTTAATTGACCTTTGTGCAACCCAGTCCTGGTCAGTATCCTTGTCTTGACGTCAAGTTACCGTGCTCTCAAAAGTAACTACACAGTGACTTTACTTTGATCAAGTTGAAGATTCCAAGTTAACTTCTTCCCCTGCAGATTGATGTAATTCAATATATCTACAAGGTCAGACAAAGAGTTGAAAAGCTGACAGATATGGAAAATGCTGATTCAATATATTTGGCACATGCTTCAAAAGAAGGGATTTTCTGGGCTTTTAAATGTCTGTTAACCTACTCGTCTGTTCTGATTGAGGGTTATTCAGACAAATAGTTATCAGCCAAGAATAGCAACATAGTCTGAAACCCGTTTAAAAGCAACATAGTCTGAACTGTCTAAATTGCAACATTCTCAACTTCCGAATAGTAACATAGTCTATCAACAGTCTGAACTGTCTGAATAGCAGCTTGGTCTGAAACCAGTTTGAAAAGCAATATTTTCTGAACAGTCTGAATTGCAACATTCTCAACCGTCCGAATAGTAACATAGTCTGACATGTCTGTAAATCAACATAGTCTGAACTGTCTGAATAGCAGCATGGTCTGGAAAGAGCCAAGAAAGGCTCTATTTGATTGTTACCTTGAGTTTAATTTCTGACTGTATTTCATACGCAAGAAGGAATACATTTTTCATAGAATGTGTTACTTGTTTCTGAGAAAAATTCTCATTTAAATTTTGGCGTTTTATTATGTTTTTGAAACTTCCAAATATTATTCTGACCATCTGTTTATAGTGTCCACATCTCGCTATTTTATAATGCAAAGTTTTCTTACTATCGCTTTGATGGGTGTTCTGTGTTTGTCTATTTTAATTGTTAAACTAGCTTTGAGTACTGGTGCTTTTGTCGTTCAATGGATGACAGTCATTGTAAAAGCGCATTGCTAGTCAAGTTTTTTTGTTGGCGATCCCGCAGCCATGTAGAGTTTCTCGACGCAATATTAAAGCAAATAAATTCCGCTCAAACCTAGGGGTCGACTTAAACTTACTATGAGGTATGAGCAAATCTAATTCTTGAAGGCATCCATTACTGGTTGTATATTGTATTTGAGAGAGAGAATATGTCTCATGTACATTTACTCCATATCCTGTCATTATTCATGAAATACGTTGATATAAGATAGGGTATCTAAAATGTGTCATACTAATATTCTAATCTCATACATCATTTGAAATATACAATTCCCAAATAATACATAGGAATTATTACATGAACTATGTTAGGAAAAATGCAACCCCTGTCATGATAGATATGTTCTATTCAAGTCCAAAGTTCAGAGCCTAGAACAAGTCTGATGTGTCAGGTGAGACAACTAATAGCATCTTGATAACAAGATACCGAAGTTTTTGTTAATATATTTTCTGCATATGTGAATTTCGACAATTTATGACTCATCAGTGCAGATCAAACCAAAACAAGTCTATTAAGCAAAAAACGAGAAGTAACTGATAGAGAACAAATAACCAAAAGGGTCTAAATAGAAAAGCCAAAATTCTACTAAGGACAGAGCTATGTATGATGGAAATACTCCTTAGTTTAAAACAAGTTTTAGTTTTCAGGTCAAATATATCAACAACGACATGTATACTTTGTGGCAAAGAGAAGAACGGGATGGCCGTGGCTGATATTCCACTAAATAACAAGGGAAATGGAGACATGATACTACCAAGCGATGTATGCGTATGCCAAAACGTAGATGATTGCAAATATTGTGAAAATGACTTGAAATTAAAGGAAACCGTGCACAAAATGACTGCCGTGTATAAGTGTCCTACCCATGGAACGTATCGCAATTACGAAGATCTACTGCTTCATTATAAAAACTGGTGCTTACTGTGGATCACTATTGCAGTTATCCCATTTGGTCTTCTCATTGTTAATTCAAAAATGAACTTAACATGGGCATGTTTTGCAATACAGTCTGGTCTAGCTGCATTCATACCACCATTATTTCTTGTTTTGGTATGGTCGAATTTGACGTCACAGGGATTAATTATTGGTAAGATTAAATGAAAATACTCTAACCGTTAAGTGTTAATTTAATTCTTTTCATTTAACTTTTAAGAATGCGGTTCCCTAAATTAAGTAAAATAGCGAGTGTAATAATAGACAAGATATGGCCACACCAATTTAATTTCTTGTTCGTCGGACCCGCCCGCACGTATTTTTTCAAAAGTGAAATAAAAATAAAAATAAAATTTTCCCGCATTCCGCCCCTTTCCGGTCCGGACTGAATTTTAAAATTAGTTTCTCGCTTCCTGTTTGAGAAAAATCTGGTTTGCTGACAACTTGCCTTTAATTGATATATTTTGTAATATATTTCATGATAAATGCCGATATATTCAAAATGTATTATGTTTTAAGTAGTAAACATGCTTCATCGATTTTTGACGCCGAAAGAACAACTTTTTTTTCAATCGTGCAACGAGGTAAGTTCGTAATCGGTAAATCATTTTAGTCTTTTTTATATAACAACGATTTCTGTACGAATCATTGCCTGTCAGCTTTGAAATATTGAAAAACTAGGTATGTTATTTTAACGACTTCCACATTGTCTTTGTGACATGACATCTTCCACTATGTCTTTTTGCCATGACACCCTTGTTGAACTGAATTATTAAAAATTAAAAACGAAACACATTGCTATTTTCATGATAAATCTGACCTATTCATAGACAAACTTTATGAAAGGAAGCAGGAAAATTTATTGTTGTAATCAACACATAAACTGATCACAACAGGTGATCTGATTATGACCAGCAGATTTATCTGGGGTATCTCATGATCACGAGCTGTCCCTTACATTGTAATAAATATATGTGATGACAATTATTTCTATATTCACACGAGACTCAAGATAATGTTCAAGTTTTCTTAGTTATAGGCAAATTATGAGTGTAGAGAGGTTGAGTTACACATGTAAGTTGGTGCATGGTGCTGTCTGTTTTGTGCTATTAAACAGGGCTAGGTACTTTCATTATCTGACTTGTTCTGCATACATGTATATGCGAGTTACATGTAGGTAGTGTTTGCACTGTAATCCTCACTGTGCTTGTTGTCTATATTTGATATAAAAATTTCTCCAGATTATGTCAGTATGACCAAGATTTCAATTTGAGCTTTGTACCAATCCTTGCAGCAATTAAAGAATGTATTACAAACTTGATTAATGTCTCTACATGGTAGACTGTAGTCTTTGAAGTTATCTATATTCTAGTAAGCTGGCCAGTACTAAGGTGCTGGCAAATCGACATAACTCATAATATTGGAATATCCATACCCTCGTGCAGTGACTATACACTTAGTTAGTTTTTGGTGTCACCTTTAAATAAGCTTAGTTTTTTGTGCACTTTATAAATTTCTGATTCTGTTACTTTCTAGGCCTCTAAACAGTATATATTTTTTGTCTGTCTTCAAAATGTTTTCATTTTATCTGGGCTAAAGGATACAAAAGAATGTATAGTTTGTCAAAATGAGTACTGAAATTGACTAGGGCTAAAGTATTTTCATTTTTCAATAAGTACTATGGTAATGATCATGTGAGAATGCAGTCTAACTAATATAAATAAAGAAGCAACTTCTTGCTTGAGTTGATCTTGCTATATTTTAATTTGCAATAATTTGAGGTCATGATTGTTCTTCTGAGTTACAAAACATGTGTATGAATAATCAAAATGGCACAGAACATTTTATTCAATTATAACCAAAATTAAATTGAGAGATTGAAACGAAAATAAACATGATAAATATTCCAAATATATTGGTGGGAATAAAAACAAATAAACATTCCAGATATATTGGTGAGAATATAATCAAGACAAAATGCATTTATGTGTTCTTCTTACACTACAAATGTATCTGAGATTAATGGCACCATTTAAGAGTTAATATGAGATAACACCAACTTAATCAAATAAATATTTTATATGTTTTCCAAAAAAAAAANAAAAAAAAATAATAAAGTACTCGCTCGCCCCTGTATTTTGGTACTCGCCTCTAAATAATCAATATTTAAAATAAAAATAAAAAATTTTTCTTATCGCTCGCTCGCCCCAATTTTTTATGCCAAAAAGTCCGAAGAACAAGAAATTAAATTGGTGTGGCCTATGGAGTTAATATTGAAGTCTTCATTTAAAATGCTTTTTAGCTATTGCCATCACTTGGCGTCCGTCGTCTGTCCGTTAACTTTTCACATTTTCATCTTCTCCTCTAAAACCACAGGAATGATGTATGGAAGGTCCTTTACAAAGATTGCTCATTTTGTTCCAATCCGATAAAAAACATGGCCGACAGCGCGGAACTTAGGTTTAACATTGGACCCTATGGGAAAAATCACATTTTCATTTTCTGACCTCTGAAACCACTGAAGCAAATTCAACCAAACTTTACAGGAATGATGTATGGAAGGTCCTTTACAAAGATTGCTCATTTCGTTCCGATCCGATAAAAAACATGGCCGCCAGCGCGGAACTTAGGTTTAACATAGGACTCTATGGGAAAAATCACATTTTTATCTTTTCCTGTGAAACCACTGAAGCAAATTCAACCAAACTTGATAGGAATGATGTACTTAAGGTCCTCAACAAAGATTGCTGATTTCGTTTGGATCTGATAAAAAGCATGGATGCCAGCACGGAACATACTTTAACATTGGACCCTATGGGAAAATCACATTTTCATCTTCTCCTCTGAAACCACTGAAGCAAATTCAACCAAACTTTACAGGAATGATGTATGGAAGGTCCTTTACAACGATTGCTCTTTTTGTTCACATCCGATAAAAAACATGGCCGACAGCCCGGAACTTAGGTTTAACATTGGACCCTTTGGGAAAAATGACATTTTCATCTTTTCCTCTGAAACCGCTGAAACAAATTCAACCAAACTTTACAGGAATAATTTACTAAAGGTCCTCAATGGAGATTGCTCATTTCGTTTGGATCCGATAAAAAACATGGCTACCAGCACTGAACTTAGGTTTAACATTGGATCCTAAAGGAAAATACACAAATCATCTTCTCCTCTGAAACCACTGAAGCAAATTCAACCAAACTTTACAGGAATGATGTACTAAAGCTCCTCAATGAAGATTGCTCATTTTCTTTGGATCCGAAAAAAACATGGCCGCCAGTGCGGAACATAGTTTAACATTGGACCCTATGGGAAAATCACATTTTCATCTTCTCCTCTGAAACCAGTTAAGCAAATTCAACCAAACTTTACATGAATGATGTATGGAAGGTCCTCACCGAAGATTGCTCTTTTCTTTTGGATCGATAAAAAATATGTACGCCAGCCCAGAACATAGTTTAACATTGGACCCTATTTGCAAATCTTGATTTTCATGATCTACTCTGAAACCATTAAAGCAAATTTAACTTAACTGTATTGGAGTTATGAATGGAATTATATTAACAAAGAGTACTTATTTTAATTGAATCTAACAAAAACATGGATGTGAGGAGAACATAGCGTAACATTAGAACCTATAGGAAAAACATATTTGGTCGTCAGCATAGGCACGGCTTAAAAGCATCTTTGTCAGGTGAGCGATACAGGCTCAGTATCTGAGCCTCTACTTAAAATAGAGAGCATTGTGACTTCAATAATTGTGACCGAAATCACACAAATTTAAAATTTTGCAAATCATTTCTTTTCTTTTTCGAAACTATACCAACCCCGGCCAACAAGATAAATTATCAGCGAGATGAAAATTACTATAGTACACATAAAATATCCCAATGTAGATTTATTCAAAGACTGTACTATTATTTATTCCAATATTGTCAGTGTAAAAAGAATGTCCATTTCAGCATAGAAACTTGCGTAACAAAACAGCTGTTAACAGTGCATGTCACGGAATTAATAAAGGAATTTTGGAGCATTTGGACATTTTTTTGCTAATAAACAAAATAAAGACCAAAATTTGTATAAACTTATTTCTCATATACAGTAATTTCAACCAGTGACAGGTTGTAACATCAAAGAAATTCACAGTGGAGGAACCGTTCATATGGGTAGTGCATGGGGCGAAGATTTCTTTTGGTTGAAGAAATCTCTATGCATATACGTCCTAAGATCAATCAATTTCGAGATTTATTCCTCGTAATTTTCTTTCTTTACAACCAGTTCTATTTTGCTGTTTTGAATTCCTTTCCTAATCTTTAGATATTCGTTTTGCAACAGTGGGTAGATATGTAAAGGATTTTTTGTACTAACTTACAATTTCGCGTTTTCGATTAAACATGACATCTTTTGTTTGTCCTGCTTAGAGCTTAGACATTTCTCTAAGAAATCAAGAGGAGTGTCTTCATAATGATTCTTACATAAAACTTGGTATGTAGTTGGTTAATGATGCGTATCAGTTTTACATCTTAGAAATATTTGAACCTCAGTCAATTTTGTTATTGCTCGGCTCGTTTGAAGCAATATGTTTTATCGTTTTTCAGGGAGCATAACCGGAGTTATAGCTGATTATTCGGCGATTTTATCTGTAGCTGCATACGCACACGAAGACGGATTAGGCAATTTTTTTATCAACACATCTACGGATATCAGCCTGTTCAGTGGATTAGTAACTGGTATATCCGTCAGTACTCTTACAACGATACTTATTTCAAAAATCACAACCAAAAGTTCATATAAACATGAAACAAGATCAGTTTGGGAAGCTACTCTTGCGATTGATAACCCACTTAACCCATGGCGTAAACATTATAAACGAGAATTTTCAAACTTTCCACCGGATACAGTAATTACATCTGAGGTAATGTCAAAAGTATTTTGGAAAGCCAAACTTATTGCGGCTGTCGGATTTGGAGGCAGCGTTGTTATCTTTATAATAATCATACCTGCCGCTATGTTAAGTTTTGAGGTATTGACACGTAACCAATTTGAGACGTGGCTAACAGTTTGTAGAGTATGGATGGTTATATGTGCAATATTTGCCATTGTTGTTCCACCAATAGAAGAAGTGTACCAAATATACCAACAGTACAGAACTAACAAACACACTAAAAACGAAACAATTACAAGTAAATCTAAATAATATTCAGATGTACGAACCAATCCAAGGTTAGATTCTACGAACTACATTTTGTTAAGATTGATAGTCAGTATTCTTTTGTATAAAATAATTATATATT
>MJUU01016927.1:0-18041 GCA_002080025.1 Modiolus philippinarum | reverse complement strand
TAAATATTTTCAGTATATTTCACTCATCCTTATGATATATGAGTAAGAACAATGAACTGAAATCATATTGTCACATTTGCCATACCGATTGGAAACATTAACAAACCACACACACACACACACATACACACACACAAAACACTTAAAAACCAGTAGTCAGTACTCCGGTGCTGACCCGAAAACCGACTAAATCTCTAGACTTTCAATATATATTTGTTTCCTTAAATTGCATAAAACTAAAGCATATCTGCCTCTTGCATAGCTCTATCCTTTTCTCACTTTTGTGACACAGCAGTTCCTATTTGTAGCGGTGTGAGATTTCCTTGTCTAGCACTAGTGTAAGACAAAACAATCACGTGCAGTTTACTGGCAAATATTGTGTTTAAACATTTAAGGGCTGTAGTCTACACCTGTCCACATAAGTGATCATAAGTGGATTAAATCTAAGTATTATTAAATTGTTATATCCTTTAAAGTAAAATTTAAAAGGAAAATACAAGAAAAATCGTCTTTAAAAATATGGCGCGCTCGGGTATACATTCCTGATTTTATGACGTTACAAAAAGGGACATGACTCCTTGTGTAAACAGACGAAAATTGTGTGGATTTTAGTATATTTTAGGCTGAATACAGTGAGAAATAACATCAAACACCAGTGGAAGTGCGAGACAAAAGAATCTCAGACACCCTCGGGTAAGATTTCAATTATCTCAGACTCAGCAAGCTTCGTCCGAGACTGGAAATCTTACCCTTGGGTGTCTGAGATTCTCCTGTTTCGCACTTCCGCTGGTGTTAGATTCTTACTTTTTCTTTTTGTGTTCCTTTTAAATCGTTTTGGTTATATTTCGTCGTCATAATTTACATATTTCACAATTTTTTTGTATATAGTCTTCCAACTATTTTGATTTGATTTGCACTAAAGAGAAACTGATAAAATAAATCTGGAAAACTGGGACGTAACTTGCATTTTTTACGATAGGATATTCTGCCGACCAATACTGCCAATGTCTACGGAAATAACGAACTTACAGTGAATTTTGATCTACATTTGCGCATTTCGACAAATTATGTTTCTTAAGTACAGATAAAATCAAAACATTTGGAAGTCCATAAACCGCAAAAACGTGTAAAAATTGATAGAGAACAAATGACTTATAGGATATAAATAAAAGAGCCAAAATCACCTAAAGACAGAGCTGTGCAAGAGGGAGATACTCTTTAGTTTTTATTTTTTCCCCGAAATTCAGATATTCGAATTTGCAAATCAAATCGGTTTTTCGGACAAGTGCCCAAGTACTGGCTACTGGGTTGGTGAATACCATCGGGGACAGTCCATCCGCAAAGGCATTGGACTAGTGTTAATAAATAACAAAATACTGAAGTTACTGGGAATTTTGTTTTTGATTATGCGCATTTCGACAAATTATGTCTCTTCAGTGCAGATAAAATTAAAACATTTGGAAGTTCATAAACCGAAAATGTGTAAAAACTGATAGAGGACAAATTACTAATGGGATCTAACAACAAATAACATAATACCGAGGTTACTGTGAATTTAGGTTCTGCATATGCGCATTTTGATAAATTATGTCTCATCAGTGCAGATCAAATCAAAACATTTGGAAATCCATGAACCGAAACATATGTAAAAGCTGATTGAGAACAAATTACCAATAGGATCTAAATAGGAAAGCCATAATCAGCTAAGGACAGGGCCACGCAAGAGGGAGATACTCCTTAGGTTTAAGAATATTTTCAAAAATTTAAATATTGAAAATTTTCAAATAGAAAAGCCAAAATCAGATAAGAACAGAGCTGTGCAAGAGGGTAATACCCCTTACTTTTTAACAATCTTTTCCAAATTCAGATATTGCAAATTTGCAAATAAAATTGGTTTTCGGGCCAACACCGAAATACTGGCTACTGTTTAAGGGAATACCTTCGGGGACTAACAGTCCACCAGCAGAGCATTGGCTAGTGGTAATAAATAACAAAATACCGAAGTTACTGTGAATTTTGTTTCTGCATATGCGCATTTCCACAAATCATGTCTCTTCAGTGCAGATAAAATCAAAACATTTGGAAGTCCAGAAAGCGCAAACAGACAACTAATGAGATCTAGATAGAAGAGCCAAAATCAGCTAAGGACAGGGCTTTGCAAGAGGGAGATGCTCCTTAATTTTTAATATATAATGATTCCTTACAAAATTTTTCGGTAATTTTTGTGTTTGATATTTCTTCCCGAGTGCGACAATGTTGTATCAAGAGATTAGCGGCGAACACCACTTGACCCATCTTTCAAATTACGTTTTGTCCTATTATTTCCCCTTTAAGATTCTTGTCATTAAGTTAGTATAGTCTACCTGCATTAATTTTTATTCGCTTTTTTATTGTACTATAAGAAACGGAACAGATAAAGTAGGTTTTAGGTTTGAGAACCCATAACCCGATTAAATCCTACCGCTGGCCTTTGTTAATGCCGATATAAATCCGGTGGTCCAAAGTTCATATCGTTGTTTACATTTGACTTTTGACTAATAGTGTTCCCAAGTGAGTTGTGACATGTAACAGTAATTTTCAACGATTGTAGACGTTTTCTGTTTTCTTTTTTATTTAATAAGTTGTCTGAATGGCTTTATGCAGAAACCATATTTACATTACGTATGTTATTTGTCTTATTATTATTTTTTTAATATTCGGGTCTGTGCCCCTATCTATTCAATATATATTATACATTTCGAACTGACCTCATTACGACTGTGGTGTAGGAAATAGTTCGGTATATGGAGCCTTTTCTACAGTTTTATACACTTTAGATCAATTATCTGAATGCAAATAATTTAAGAGGTGTGTGTTTTAATATTGATTTGAAGTGATTTGTTCATGTTTAGATAGTTATTTACACAAAATATTCATACACAACCTGTTCCTCAGTATGGTCAACATGTATGTAAATAACGTTTACAGGTAATAGCTGTCCGATCGCATGGGTTATGTGTATTTTTAGAACAATCAAACGTTACATTTAGGTAACTCTTGTATGTCAATTCTAATAGATATATAAGATACACAGAACATAATGATGGTAATGGTGTTAAGTCAATTAAAATCTATTACTTTAGGGTTCCTATGTATCCCTTTGAGATCTATACCATGCAAGGACGTATTTCTAAATATACGTCCTTGTCTATATTAAGAACTATGAATAAAAAGACCGAATAGCTTGATATGGCATTATAGCCATATCTTTTCTTGTTATTACCACTGTGCCGATGCCTGGTGGATTGTTTATCTCCGATGGTATTTACCACCTCAGTAGTCAGTGCCTCGGTGCTGAACCGATCACTGATTTTATCTGTTTGTTGCTGTTTCTGTAACAAAGACTTTTCTCCTTCTTAGGGTTGTTATAACTTATCTGGAAACTTGCAATATCTGAATTTATGAACAGGATGAATTGCAATAAGGTTGTTTTCTGGTCCAACTCCAATTTTGATATATTATGTTCCAATAATGACATCGTTGTTGTATGTAAAGCGCATTATTACAACTGCCTCATCAAAGAACTGGGCATTGATCACGATACACAAAGGTGATACTACATACAAAAGAGTTTCATTTGACAAATATGAAATCCTTTCCAATAAGAGGTCATGCATGTCCTCTTTGAATATTAAAATATTAAAAATAACAATCAAAACCTGCCATAGAATAGAATTTGTGAATGTACATGTGACCTATATTTGGTACCTAAATTACATAAAAATTAATACGAATAAAGATGCATATCACCGGATCTTCATCTTGTTCAAGTACATAACTGTCAATTGAATTAACTACGATTTTGTCTGCTGTAAAAAATAGAAATCAAGCATACTGGGAAACTAAGCATGTCCGATGTGACACCAATCATTTTTGGATTCTTAGATTCGAAGAATTTATTTGAAAAACTTATTTTTCACAAATACATTCTCTCAAAACATTTGATTTTTTCACACTGTATACCACGCTTCCTCATAATTAACTAAAATCACGAATCAAAGGTATATTTAAACAGGCTTTGCGATAAAAAAAAGTCACATTTCTTAAAAGTCAATTTAAAAGGAAAAGTATGCTTCAATGAAAACATATGTGCCGTATGCTTGATCTTCTTATTGATAGTGGTGAATACAAGGATATGGAATAAATGATCATGAGACAAAGTCTCTACAAATACATGGTAAAAAACAAGCAAAGGAACAACGCTTTTATTGTTGTTCTTCATCTATTTGTACCAATTTGAGGTGCTATTTATCTATAGTAAGTTGGTATATAAATGCGCACGAATTGTTCTCTTTTACTCGCAAATTTGTTTCTACATTCCTACGATACTGAATGTCTTCAGAGATTATAAAATAAAAGATGCTAGATCTTCAATCGCACTCGAACACACACTGATGATATTGTTTTAATTTATAATGCATCTTTTGCTATCAATATATCCTCCATGACTGGAAATTAAGCAAACGGAAGAAAGTACTAGAGATACATCTTTTTTGGACTTACATTTCGAATTTTATGGAAACGGTCATCTCGGTTCTAAAATTAACAACAAAAGGGACGACTTTAATTCCAACACTTTCAATTTCCCTAAAAAGGACAGTAATGTTCAAGCAGTAATATTCCAATTCCTGCTGTATATTTCACAGTTGATTCGTCGAGTGAGAGCTAGCACACATTATATAGACTTTATCATAAGACCACATTGTCTTCGTGACCGCCTTATCAATCAAGATTTCAAAAATTTTTATTTCATACGATCTTTAAAAAAAAAAAAAATCCTTAAGATATAAGACCCATATGGAAAAATTGCAGTTTGGTCTGTGATTCATGATTCATTTTTACCTAATCCTGGATGGACTGTCTTTTTACTCTCTACAACCTTTCAATAGCAATTATTGTTATACTTTATAATATTTTCCTTATATAAATGCATTGGGAAAAAAATCGACCAATTTGTCTGTTTTATTTCTCATACCAAAAAACGATCTGTTGACCAGTCAACAGTTTTCAGTCTGTTGACCAACACCGATCTGTTGACCACCTGCCTTATTTTGATTGGTTCAAAAATATCACGCCCATATCACATGATCTCCTGTCGTCTGCATAACCAAATTGGCGACGTGAATTGTATTCAGATGAAATGGGGCGTATTCATTGAACATGAAAAGGTATAACAAAACAGTTATAGACTGGGTTCTCAAACAACAGCTGTTTTGTTTGACCCTCTGACTAAACTGTTGCACTCAGCCTTCGGCTTCGTGCAACAGTTCAGTCCTCGGGTCAAACAAAACAGCTGTTGTTTTCGGACCCAGTCAATAACTGTATACTGTCAAGTTGCCATTGGACACTATCGTTATAGAAAGGGTGATTTGGAGCCAAAACAATAACCGGTTTCACCCATCATTTCTTTTGAACTCCCTGTGCCAACTCAAGACATTGCAGTTGACAATTTTATCCGTGGTTTTGCAACTGCTTTTGTCTATTTTCTTCTTGGATTTTTTTCTCTTTGGCAATTCTGTTCGGTAATTTTGTTATCACACCAATTCCATGTGATCACGGGATTTTTTTCTACGACTCCTGTCATGAGCAAAAAAAAATAAAAAATTGAACATTAAAAATAAAGATTTGTTCGGATGCCAAAACAACAATGAACATCAATTTCATATTAAAATAATATGCGTATGGGCTATATTATCAAAATATAATTCTGTTATTAATATTTTTCTGAAGGGAAATTATACAGTTTATAAACGTAGCCAACTCGTTCTATAAAAATTTAGACTGAATTGATTTTTCAAGGTAAACGGAGTACTCTGCCATCCAATTTTCTGGATATTGGTATAAATTTGTGCTCGTCCGGCAAAACTTTACATATTTTCATATGCTTATATAAATCATGTCAGTGAGCCTCAATAAAAATGATTTTATCGACTTGAGTTTACACTTGCTTTATTTTTGGTATTTGTCTTTCTTTTATGTTATTTTGATTTTACGTATTTTGTTCCTCGTTTACAACCAATGGATTTAAGATTATTGCAAAGACAATAATATGGGCTTTATTTGGTAGATTTAACGAATTATGAATGGTTATGATTTATAGCAATAATGCAAATACAGCCTTCCGCACATTTCAACTCTCAGTTTTGGGCATGGCTTTATCTTGAGCCTTCAGTGTCTTTAGTACTCTGTACATATACCATCTGACATTTAGAAAGAAATTTTAACAATAAGAATTCGTGGATTTTTTTTAATTTTCAATGAAGAAGAAAAAGAATCATTTTTATTCAAAGAAGAGAATCAACCTCAAACAATTATGAAATCTCTTGTCTTCCATGAATTCAGAGAAAAGTTTTTTGCATTCTGCTGCAATCATGTTTCCAGTTATAGAAAACCATTATATTTTCATCCCGAGAACTTTCTCTACATACAATAGACCTAAACAAGAACAATAATTAACAGTAAAAACAGATCTATAAAATAAAAGATGTATATATATGAAAAAGAAAGGAAATGGGGCAAATGTCAAGGGGACAAAGCCTACATCCAGGCCAAAACGACCCAAAACAAAGCATCCAGGGGTCACAACACACCGAGGAACCCCACACCACACAGCAAGCCCCAAATGTTATTTTTTAACCAAGGCAGTTGCGTTCAAACATTAAACATTATTTCTGTATAAGAGTCATCTGTATAGGAAATTTATAGATGCTTTTGTAACCTATCGAGAATGGAACCCTTTTCTAAAGAGACCTTTTCTGCAAAAGGGCAGTACAAGATTAAGAATATAAAGACATTGGAACATAGGAACTCAAATTTCTTGGTAATATTTTTTTACATATGATCAGATGTTGCTGAGAGCACTTGATCATTGAAGCATTGTTTTATATTGTTTCAATTGCACAAATACAATTTTTTTACATCGGAAATATCTTAATTTACTTACTGAACCAAATCGTGGTAAGCTTATTCGCCACATTTCAAGGTTAGAAACAGGCTACTGCGAGTCCGAATATAGTACGTTGCAAAACCCCATTTATTAACAATTTTGGTGTGAATAAAAATTAATAAGACTATGTTAAATGAGGCAGATCACAGAAAAGAATATCATAAAACTGAATTTTCACTTTGAAAATACAATTTTTTATTTTGTATACTAGTATGCCTTAGATGCGGAACCAGCCTTGCATTTTGCATGCATAATTCTCATTGAATAATTAATATCTTAATAATTATCATCTTGGTTCCGAATGCAAGACAGGGTTAAAACTCAGTCTGAATATACTACATGTTGCACATTTTCGAGTTGGCTCAATTTTAGTTTCCAAAAAATAGTAATGGTGGATTACATGATACCCCGCCATGTTTCACAAAATTTCGAAGTATCAAGGGGCATAACCCCAGAACCCCTTGGACCTCTGAACCCATATTCGAACTCGACCTGAGTTTTGTGGTGAACAAGCTACATACCAAGTTTGAAGACTGTATGTTATTCCGTTCAAAAGTTATCAGTCGGAAACCTTCGGGGGACGGACGGACGGACGGACACACGACTGAGGGTATCACATAATACCACGTCACTAAGTATGGCGGGGTATAAAAAGGGTATAAGAAATTGGTTTATTTCAATGGAATGAAAAAAATGTTTGACAAAATTCACATATGTTTAAAAATGCAAATGTTCTGGCGTTGAAAGGTATAAAAAAAATATGCTTCAATTATTTTTTTGGTCAAATTATTGGACCTATTTAGTGCCGTATTGTAATCTATCTTTTTTGAAAACTAGGGCGTATCTCCATCTTGCATGGCTTCTTTATTTAGATCCTATTGGAAAGTTCTTTTTTAGCTTTTACACCACATTTCAATTAATTGATTTGCTAATATTTTGATTTGATCTGCACTGAAGAGATATAAGTTGTCGAAATGGCCATGTGAAGTAACTGAAGTCACAGTTAGTAACTTCGGTATTTTGTTATTTAGTTGTGAAGTAGATGCAAGATCTGCTTGGTTCCTTAAAGCGTATTGATTGTTGTGAAACGCCAGCTATATCAAGTAGATTTATTTCTTGGAAAGAACTCTGATGCACCGACGTAATTTCGAAACGTAGTTCAGACCACCTGTTTATGGTGCCTACAACTCACCTTTTGTAATACCAAGTATTCTTACAATCGACTTGTTTGGTGCCCTGTGTTTGTCTATATGTTGTATTCGTCCACTAGCTTAAGACACTGGTGCTTTTGTCGGGCTACGGATGATAGTGAGTGTAAGATAACTTTGCCTGTTTAATGTTTGTTTACAATCCCGCATCCATGACCAGAAAAGACATGAAAGTAGTGTTGTTCGACATTAAGCAAAGAATTCCATTCAAACCGGTGCAAGGGGCCGTTTTGAACCTTATATTGGTATGAGCAAAGCTCGTTGGTAAAGGTCTCACTGTGACTTCAAGTTGCTGTTTTTACAATGTTGTTATAGAGAATTTGGCACATGTGCATTTACTCCATATCCTTTCATTCACCATCAATGAGAAAATTTCTTAATTTTTAAATGTCAACTATCCCACTATTGTTTTGAATGTACTTTTATTTGGAAAAATGTAAGAACTATAATCATCTCATGCGGGGTGGATTTTCAACAAAAACATTTTCATTTTGGTTTACTAGGAAACCCACAAGCCTATCTACCGCATGGAAGCGATCCATAAAACATTTTGTTTGTAGTGCAAGTTTCATACCATTCGGACATTTTTAAATTACGTTTTGTCATATTATTTTCTTTTTAAAGATAGTGGTCAATGAGTTATTAGTCTACCTGTATTTGATTTTATTCGTATGTTTATTATATTGCATGGAAATAGGATAGAGAAAGGGAGATGTTTGGGTACCAATAAATCGGTTTAATCCTACCGCTGGCTTTTGTTATTGTCGGTACAAATAAAAATGAAACATTCTTGGGGGTTACTGTTTAAAATTAAATCAATTTTTACAATGTCTGAATTTTGATTAGAGTTATGTTCCTTTGGTCAATAGTTTAATTTCTTTCAGAAAAATAAATAATTCGACAAATTACGTCTCCAGTGCAAATTCAAAAATGAAAATATAAGATACAACTAACCTTAAGTTTCTTGAGGAATCACCAATATCAGACAAATCTTTTCAAGAGAAATACTGTCGAGCAATCCTTTTCAAACAAAATCCAAAACAGGTGAAAATGAAAGTGAAAAGGAACTCAGAAGCAAGAGAGAAGGAGGTGGCAAACATTTTGAAAAAAAAAATTTATATGTTAAAGACTATCTGGAGGATAAAACATATATTGTGATGCATCTTTTCATTAATCATATTTCTGTACAACTTTAACAAGGAGTTACCTACAAATAAAAATATATTTACGTTACCCTTTTTGTACTCTCAAATGAAAATAAAACATCTAATTAGTGAAAAAAAGTTAATAATACCAATATTTGATACTTTGAAAAAATGAACCTATTTTTAATGTACTATGACTAAACCCTTAATAAAGCAAAAAATGATTCTAAATACTGCCCTTTTCTGGATCTGTGTGTCATAATTGACTCTGCTGAAATCAGAACAAAAATTTATGAAAAAGGGATGATTTTGATTTCACTATTACTAATATGGATTTCCTATGTTTGGGTTCTAGTGCTGCTGATGAGGAATTATTTTCCGAAATGGCCATACAGCTCATTAAAATTATTGCAGTTGGAGTTAACAAGTGTTATGGTCTCATATTAGTCTACTTCATATCCATAAAAATGTAACGTCACAAAGTATTTCTCATTGTTTTCGGAGAAAGGTAATTTGTACCTTCCAGTTTGGCGAACTTTTTAAGGGTAGCCCACGGGAGATTTATTAAAAGTTACATATTTTAATGATTATCTCGGAAACGGACTCGGTGACCTATACTGTTTTTGAAATTTCTGAGTAGCATATTATTCGAAGTACACAATATCAAAATTTTATAAAATCGACAATATGAGAAGGTTTTAAAATACTGTAAAGTTGAATTTCTAATGGAACATTTTATGCCGCTTTTACCGTTAATAGTGCTACATATTTAGTGATTTAGAGAACTAGATCATACTTTATCATGTCAAATTTATTTTTCTGTAAATCTTTTAAACCTTGACTTTGTTTTTCAGTTGCTTTGGTAGTGATTGCATTGAAAATCATTTCTTTATTATTTTTCAAGCTAGAATTTGGGTTTTCTTGGAGAGACGCAAAAATGGTCAATGTTTAACCATAATTTCCATGGTAACAAGATCGGTGACCCAATATTTTCTTAGCATTTTTGGAATCCTCAGTATTTGTTTTACAACATATCTAAAGGTTGTGAAAATGACAATATAACATGAAACTGTTGGATATATGCCCTTAAGCTCCATCCTACGGGGTGCACATATCTCAACTTGTACGATTCGCTCGCGTTTGTTCTACATTTGAAGATATTAATGAGAGTAACGTTACTCTCACTTCCAAATTTTTACGAGATTACAGATTTCATAAATTTTCAAATACTTTTAAGAAATCTTACAGATGATATGAACATTTCATATCTAAATATGACGCGACTCACAGACAATGTCTCTAATTCTCGATTTTATGAAAATGTTAAAAATGCCAGAAATTGATAAAAAAAAAATCAGAAAAAACTGAGACGCAACTTACATTCTTTTCGTATTAGTGGATATCGGCGGGATATTCTACACAAATCCGTTAAACTGGATTTGGATTCCAGTGACCTGAAGATTTTACACATATACTGGTCTCTAACTGATACTGACGATGTCTACTCAAATATATGACGACTCCTTACCAAATCCTTTGGGAAGTTTTGATTTTTCGTCCGTTGTGCGACACTCTTTGACCCATATTTCTAAATTGCTATTTGTCATATTATTTTCTTTTTCGAGATAGTGGTAATTTAGTCAGTAGTCCACCTGTATCCTTATTATACTATAAGGAAACAGGATACAGTAAAGGGAGGTTTGGGTACCCATAAAAAAGGTTTAATCCTACAGCTGGCTTTTGCTACTGCCGGTACCAAATCTAGCTATACCCCGAGTTCCCATCGTTACATGTAGCTACGTCTGTCTCTTGTCTTTCATTTGTGTTTTCTAGTGCGGTTTGTGAATTATGGCATGTGATTGTAGTTTTGGGCCATTATAGGTGACAACTGTTTTTTTGTAACAATGACTAAACCTATAATCGTAAACAATCATCTAGTTCCGAAACTGCGTTACGTCTAGTGAAAAAAACAATATTATTTTCGTGGGGATAACATTTCGTGGCCTTAATCTTTAAACCTTGACAAATTTTGCGGAATTCATCTTTTTGATAGTAATTACTTTTGTTTTAATTATGTTCGTTTGGATTTAATTTCTTTGATAACTCTTATCCACGAAAATGAAATCGTGACTTACAATCGTGAATGAAAATTAAACGAAATTTAATCAACCACGAAAATTTCTGCTTTTACAATAACACTATTTCCTTCCACTACTGGTATAAACAAGTTGCCACCTCTGAATGAAAGTAATGAGAATTTCATAAAAGTATGCTGAGTAAAGAAGACTCAATGACAGGTTGACAATGCAAAAAAAAAAAAAAAAAAAAAAATGGCGTGAAATGTCCTTTTCTAGGTTTCTCATTAGCTTTGTATAGACATTTGCAAGTCTTGAAAATTAAGTGAAGGAGTAATGTAAATTACTTGAAATTCCTTAAAGGTATATGCTTTTACAAAACAACATAAAATAAGAAAAAGAAGGGAAACGGGGAATGTGTCAAAGAGACAACGACCCTAAGGGGAGCAATAACAACTCAAAGCCACCATAAGATCTTCAATGAACGGTGAGGAAACCCCACACCCAACGGTAGGTCGGAGTTGGCCCCTAAATAAAAGAGTAATCAAGTTCAGCGAAATAAGCATCTTCCTAGACTCCGATAGACATAAAGTGAACTAACTAGAAAACAGACAAGACACACAAAGGCTTAATAAATTTCCTGACTTAGGACAGGCGCAAAGTTGTTGTTGTGGAAACAATTAACTTACTTACATGTCTTGATATGGAAAAAGACAGAGGAGTCAGCATAGCTGAAAAAATGTCAGAAATCAATGGTGCCAACTACCTTACGTTTTGTTTTAATGCGTTTTGCATTGTTAACTATCAACCTTTATTTATAAAAATCTCCAGATTTTGAGTTTTATTGGGAGCATGGCACATAGATTCTTCGGGATTGTCCAACCTAATAATGAACTATTTCTCACATTTTACAGTTAAACGGATCATATCATGATATGCGACCGATGTCTTTTACCCGGGTAAAAGACATCGGTCGCATATCATCATTAATGTTGCCCTATTAATTTTTTCTTTGTCAAATTGGAAATTTTCAGCACATCATATCATATTAATTTATTTTTACCTGAGTGGGGGAGCAAACATTTTATTTAAGTGGGTCATCAACTTTTTTTTTCATTCGCAACTTATCCTGTCTTTAATTTTTGTTCCTACCCTAACCTGAATTTTTCTTCCTACCCTGTCCTGGATTTTTTTTCCTATCCTGTTTTGGAATTTTGTTCCTATCCTGTCCTAGATATTAATAACATATCCTGATTTTTTTATCAGTTACTTTTTCATCCATATTGTTATCCTGGATCTTTTAAACATATGGTACCATTCTACCTTTAATTAAAATGATAAGACTTTACATTGCGGTGTTACAAACTGAAATTTTTGGCTTTTTCAATGAGCTAATCCACATATTTTAAACGACTTAATGTCCAACAAATGTTCAAAATGAAACTTGTTTTTGGTCAAAAGACATTGTGTAACACACATATACAACTTTCATTTGTGTCCTCAGGCTCAATATCTCCGTCTTTATCCAAATATCCATCACATTCAGGTCACTAGTTTCAAGTGCTAAACTTGCTCTGATTTGAATTTTAATTCATTTTTTAGAATTAAAATCTGCAGATTTTTATAAGCAAAATTCAAATAGTCAATAGTTGTTAAATTGATAATGTTGAATATGAAATACATGTATTTGGCTGAGGAGATGTAGTTTTAAGAAAATCTAAGAAATATTTGAAAGAACTGCTTGTTCAGTACATCAAAGTAATGATATGTTATAGAGATAATGTAAAAAATGCAATGAAAAAGTCCATTTTATGAATATGAATTTCAGTTTCATTTTAATCTGTATGAATTTTCCATTTAAAATTTCGGAAAGACACTGCATCCTAAAATAGCCTTTATCTAGTTGTTTACTCAAAAGTACAAAAACGTTATCTTCTTGGTTATAAATTGTCATTAAATAAGAATTAATGTAAAATATCTTTTAACTCTTAGAGAAAAATTATCCAAATATGCCGTGGATATTACCAACAAAAGCAGAAACCATGAAAATGCAAAACTTTGGTCCAAAAATTGAATAATTTACGTTTTGTCCTCTCTATCTTGTTTAAAACATAATCTCTAAGTAACCTTTATATGGTAAACACAATAATCATAAATCCCGAATCGGGAGTAAATTTCTATTTTCATTTTTGTGCGAATAAATAATATTGAGTATTCATTTAGAGCTTTGACTTAGCTTTTAAAAATCAGCAAATGCATGAAATATATGCATACATCGGCAAACGAATACCGAAGCAAGAAGGAGGAAAGAGGAAATTCTAAAATCATAAATCCAAAATCACGGCAATTCACAGCAACACGAATTGAGACAGTTTAACAAAGACATAACAAATAAACAAAAATGAACAAGAACTCCACAAAACTAAAGCACTAGCAGTGTGAATCCCTATAAAAGCTGAGGTATCATCAGGTGCTCCGGATGGTTAAGCATGATCTGCTCTACGCGTGGCACCCGTCACACTGCCAGTGAAAAGTCCACTTTTGTCACAGTCGGTGTTAGTCAGTCCGGTAGCAAACTCTGGGTCTACCCAAAGATATCTATTCGTGAAATAGAAACATTGTATTGGTCTGTCAAATCGTGGTGACGACCGTAAAACTTCTGTAGTGACAATTGCAACAGTGACTGAACATACCCTTGATGTATAAGTTTTTGAGAAGTCATTTCGCTCTGTTGATAAAATCGCTGTACAAGCTACAGGCACGGCAATAGCGAGTTGTGAAATATACACGCCATGTGCCGGGGAAGTGAATATTACAGCTAAAAACGGGAAGTTCACTATTGGAAAGTCGAAATCATCACGCTTGTCGTGAAGTTTTGTTTTCAGACGTCCAGAGTTGTCAGTGTAGAGGTATAGGTCCAGGTATGGTGTATCAATGGTCTCTTTAATTTCGAGTTCACTTGGATAAAAAGATGAAGGTTATCCTTAAATTGAGGAGTGTTCAAAGAAAGAACTCTGTTTGTAAGGGCATTTATGTAATTTAGGTACCCAGCAGACTGTTGTTCTTTTCACTCAAACTGATACTAAAGGAAAACAATACTGATTTTTGATTGTTTTGTATAATCTCCTTTGGTATGGTGGAGAGTTTGGATTTGGGGTTGCCAAATGAACTGTAAATGCCCGTAGCATTTGAGCTATAAAATCAGTGGCGGATTTAGAGGGGCCGTAGGAAAATATTTAAAATTCCTAGGGGTTTGTCCGAAAATTGGGTTCCGGGCCCCCCTTTTTGAAAAATTATGGGTCGGGTCCCCCTGTATGCGAGGTTTCGACCACACCAAAACGGAAATTAAATAATGAAATAAAAATATTGACAATTTAGCATTATGTTTCGTTCCGATGGCACGGCCATATCACCAAACAAAAACTTTTCTGTATTTTGTATTTTCGGACACGAGATCACACGAGAAAACGCAGATCACAAGAGACAACACGAGATCACAAGAGACAACACGAGATCACAAGAGACAATACGAGATCACAAGAGACAACACGAGATCACAAAGATAGGCAGTATTTAGCCTGGGATCCTGGCCCGTTTGCTGTCGCTGAACCAGAGCCAGGTGGACCACAGTTGCATTTGGCTTCTGGTTGGGCCTTAAAAATAGTTTTCACAACGGAATTGTGGGATAGCGTTATTTTCAAAACAAAATTAATATAATAATGAAAAAATAAAATTAATCATTTTTTTGAATGAGATAAGTCACACTTTGTCAAAATACGAATTTGTCTTTTTTTTTAACATCGTTTTGATTGTAGGACCAAGGATTATATCCTCGGTTAAATTGAAAAAAAAAATGATTGACAAACGGCGCGAGCTACCTTCATGCCAATATGCACATAATCCATCCAAAATATTTAATTCCGATCACTCAACAATTAGCACACACTTAACATTTAATAAGAATTACAATCGCCATGAGAAAATATGTGGAAATGCGACGAAATCTATACAAATCTGAAATAATCGATCCGTCATATTTTTTCTTTCTATTTGTTTACATTCTGTTTTGACATGCGCAGTAGATTCAGGGCTATTTTGCCCTGAATAATTTCTTATCCGCGGTAGCCAGCTTGGGCCAGGAGCCCAGGCTAGGCAGTATTGTATGTGCGAATTAATGATTATAAATGATGTCGTGTAAAAAGCACAAAAAAATATAAACAAATTGATCGATAAAACTGTCGTGCCGAAGGCACAACTACTACCAACATAAATTAAGAATAAATAACAAAAAAAGTGTGGTTCCCAATGACAACGCGTTCGTCATCGGCAAATGTTGGGTGTCTCTAGCAACGCATTTCCCCAAAGTATCTGAGTCAATCTAAAGACGTGTCGAAGGTTCCTTAAGCTTAAGGATAAAACTGTTTTGCCGAAGGCAAAAACATTGTGATTTATAGCAAACAATGAATGGTGTTGACGTGCCGAAGGCACGTAATGAGGGTTTATTCCCAAAACGCCAACTGGACTAAAACAACATCCAATCAAGTTAAGGGATTATGGAGCCCTCTAAAGGGTACTGCAATTAAAGTTGCCTGTATGTATTCTGTAATTAGTAGGCATTTAATACCATGTCCATTTAAAAAAATACTGAAAATCTTGTAAAGTATATAATTATCAAACTTATTTACATAATATTAATGACTCTTCTATGATTTCAAAGTTTCGGAAATAAAATAGACAGCGACTAGAAACTTATTATATAGTTCTCTCTTAATCTTTTCTATATTTATTTGTTCTAAATCATTTTCTGTGCTGTAGAAGCCTTGTTTTATTTTGTAAATGCGTATTTTCCTCCGAGCTGTCTTACAAATATTCCACACATATTTGATACTGTGTCACACATCTGCACTGAAGAGCATAAGCCTGTCTTCAGTAGCCTCCTTATTCTGTTATTATGTATATGCATATTTTTTTTTAAAGGAAAGCATTTAATTCATATTTCAATTTTTAAAATTAATTTAATTAAAGGAAATAAAACATAATGTAACAAACAACAAGTGCTTGGAACCAAACGTCTTCTCTCTGAGCGTCTTCTACAGCATCTATAGGTCTGAGTGGCAGAATGGCAGCTAGGTCTTCATGTCATCGTTGTCGCGGTATGGAATCAGTATGTGTAGGCTGTAAATCTGGTAGAAGATGGCAGGAAGAAGGTTCCATCACAGAAGAATTTGTCAGTAGCTGCAAGGTCTCGTAGGTAGTCTGTTGAAGCGAAGGCTATCATTCTGCAGGTTTGTTGTGTGTTCATCGAATAGTAAGAACTGGTCTCCTGTTGCAGTTTGGAGAGCACGTGACATGATGGCATGACATGTTTATTTATCTGTTTGAAAATCGTGGATTTTGGATAGTTTTACTAGTGCTTTGGATTTAATTTCTCGAAATATGTGAATATAGACTTGTTTACTATAATAATTTTGATTTTCGAGACTGAAATATGTAATTTTTGGGAGTTCTAGAACCCATTTTGATCATTCAGTAAATTGACAGTGAACGATATTTTTGAATTTATTTCATTGTGACCTGTCCTGATCTTTGCCGGGGGCAAACACATGTTTAGTAAACAGTTCACAACACTCTGGTCGAGATTGGACTTTGGACCCGTAGTAAAATCAGCTGATTGCGTAGTAAAATTGACCTCTGACCTCTTACCTGAGCATGTCTCTGAAAGAAACATCAACCCTTATTGCGGAGAGTCGTAAGATAATTGATTCTGGCCAAGATACTTCAGAAAATGGTCTGTTGAACATGATTTTTCAAATTGTTACAAATACAGATACCAGGATGAAAAGAATGGAAACAAACATTGACAAACGTATAGATGAATTAAACCATTCAATGCTTTCAGTATCAGCAAGAGTAAGAACACTTGAGAGCTGTACAAATGACCTGAAAAAAAAGTTTGACGAGTGTGAGTCGAGTTGCCAAGGTGTAAGTAACCTCTTTGACAAAATTGATAAGCAGTGTAAGGTAAACACCAAAAACATTATTCAGCAAGAGAACAGAATTAAGAAACTTGAAGAACGACCCCTCTTTCAACCGGTTATTCAACCTGTCACCGAGTCGGAAGATCTTGTTTCACTTAAAGCAAGTATACTTGACTTACAATGCCGATCGATGAAGAACAATTTGATTTTTACTGGGTTGTCATGGTTACGAAATGAAGACACGGAAGATCTATTGCGTACATTCCTGTATAACGAACTTGGCATTGACTACCATATTGAATTTGGAAATGTCCATCGATTCAATACAAAAAAACAGAGGTACAAGAAATACAAGACCACCTATAGTCGCAAGGTTCCTGTATCACAAAGATATGGAGTTTGTACTCAAAAACGCGTATAAACTGAAGGGAAAACCATTCGGAATCAAGGAACAATTTCCGCAAGAAATCGAAGAAAAGCGAAAACTATTATACCCAGTGATGAAAATTGCGAAACGGGAAAATAGGAGGGTAGTGCTGGTTAGAGACCGATTACTAATATATATCGATAATGAGTTGTACAACCCCGACGAACAACTAGAGGGAGAGGCTAATAAAATAAACACTATAACACCAAGCCGACAACAGCCT
>MJUU01016917.1:60842-91523 GCA_002080025.1 Modiolus philippinarum | reverse complement strand
TGCGTTTTTTGCGGAAGAATAAAGAGCTACCCTAGGAGAACGCAAAAACAAAGAAAAAAAACAATAGCACGAAACTACTTTGAGTTGCTGTTGGCAAAACATTAAAGATTTGATCGAATCGGTGACTGTATGTGCAGACCAATACAAGAAATTACAAAGAAGTACCGAGAAAAGCTTACTTCAAGTATTGATTTGAGTATACAAATACATCATGAGCCACCACAACCTTGTCAATCAAACACGCAATTTTCTATCCAATTCTATTCCATAGCCTAGCGTATCGTTTTTATTTCATAAAAAACATTATCCGATTTATATCATCCACTTATGTTTATAACGTCCCCTCGTGTTTTCTAGTTTCATATGTTTTAGTGCTTTTCAATGCAATTCATGCTCACCCCAATCATTGCAGTGTCAACCCAAATATCAATATACATAACTAAATACCGAAGTTGCTGTGAATTTAATTTCTGCATATGCGCATTTCGATAACTTATGTCTCTTTAGTGCAGATAAAATCTAAACATTTGGAAGACCATAAATTCAAAGGTGTTAAAAACTGATAGAAAACAAATAACTAATATGATCTAAATGTGGAGCCAAAATCAGTTAAGGACAGAGCTTTGCGTGAGGGAGATACTCTTTAGTTTTCAACAAAATTTACAAAAAATTAGATATTGCAAGATTCCAAATAGAATCGGCTTTCGGGTCACCAACGAAGTACTGACTACTGGACTGGTGAATACCCTCGGGGACTTACAGACCACCAGCAGAGGCATCGACCCAGTGGTAAAAACAACTAAATACCGAAGTTACTGTGAATTTAATATTTCGACAACTTATGTCTCTTCAGTACAGATAAAATCTAAAAGTTTGGAAGTCCATTAACTCAAAGATGTTAAAGACTGATAGAGAACAAATAACCAATATGATCTAAATGTAAAGCCAAATTCAGCTAAGGACAGAGCTTTGCGTGAGGGAGATACTCCTTAGTTTTCAACAAAATTTACAAAAAATTAGATTTGCAAGATTCCAAATAGAATTTGCTTTCGGGTCAGCACCGAAGTACTGACTACTGGGCCGATGAATACCCTCGTAAACTTACAGTCCACCAGCAGAGGCATCGACCCAGTGGAAGTAACATTTAAGGAAAATTATATGAATTTTGAATTGGTAAAAAAATAATCAATTTGTAGGAGGGTATAACCCCTCCCCCTTGAGTCCGGAGTACGACCAAAATTAGAGATGAAGTACAAAGTCTATTTTTTGAGTTTAGAAAAAATAAATTTGAAGTACAAGTATAAAATGCTTCGACTTTTAAGTCCATGGAGTCCATGAACTCAAGTAGTGAAGTCCAAAGTACTCAAAATAAGGCCAAAGTTCGGAGTCCGAAACGTGGGGTTATAACCTCTTACATACAAAATAATCATATAATAAAGTCAGTTTCTGTAGATGTCCATTTCAACATCTAGTGACCAAATCAAAACATTTGGATGACCATAAACCAAAAAATGTAGGAAAACAGAACACTTGTACTTTATACTGTTATATAGTAAATTGTAGTTTCTACAAATGATCATTTCTACACTTTATGTCTCTTCGGTGTAGATCAAAATGAAGACATTTGTTATATCTTAAAGAGAGCAAATATCTAACAGGAACTAAATCAGCTATGAATTGCATGTGTATTCTTCGTGAAGTGATAAAATTGCATGTGAGGAAAAAAGCATTTAGTTTTGAATGTTATCAGTCTGGTAGTCAAATACAAATATAACGTAACCTCCACAGACAGTTTTTATAATAACTTTGGGTTAACAATTATAACAGAACTTTTCAAAAGGATATGATTTATATGTCAGTACTGGTATCACGTTACAAAGAAGATATAAAATTGTGATATAATGCACAGTAATTATATCATATAACAGTATCTGTAGTTACAATAAACATCAAGAAAATTATGTAAGCTGTATTTAGCTTACCTTTCAATATGACACAAGTCTACGAATACATGAAATAAAGTGATTTTTGATTTTTTTGTGTTCGTGTTTTGGCTTTATTTGGGTATTCTTTTAGGCTGGGAGTGAACGTCATATGTTGTTTGGTACTTTAAGGTCGTTTTTATGTCTTCTCTACATTCTTTTATTTTGTATTTTGTATTTTGTTTGCCCAAATGTTTGACCTACAGCATAATTAAGGGAGTATGAACGTCAGAAGCACTCCATACCCTTGGGTTTTATCCATTTAGATAGGGTTAGATATTTTTGCACATGTATCATATTTTCTTGGTCATATGTCACTTTAAAATGCATAAAATAGACAATGTTTAAAATTTTATAAACTTCCAATTATATTTTCATATATTTCAAGGCATATAAAAAGGTTATGGAAATTGAAGGAAAACTCCAGAGAGAGCTGTTTCCCGCCATAAATTTGACGTCTTATTTCTCAAAAATTCTTACACGGATTTTCAAAATGTTTGACTCATGTTGTTCCTTTGTCAAAGTTCTTCAAAACAAAGGGTCAGCATTTTGATTTTAATTACAAAATTTCTGACACTCGTACTCCCATAAACCATTTCGTGAAATGTAATTAACATTTATCTAGTTTCTAGCAAATTAATACACCTCCTTACCGATATGTTAAAATATTTCTCCAACAAAAGAGTTTTCAGAACTTTATTGGTTTAAATTCATTTACTAGTGACTTCAACAATAAAATGTCTTGTTCAATTGCTTTGTTTTACCATGTATTTGTAGAGACTTTATCTCATTTACATTTACTCTAAATCCCTTCATTGCTTATTTCAAATTTGTTTCCTTTTTGACGTCATGGAAAAAGGGCGACCATGCCTGAAGACGTCACGCTCAAAGAACACATATATTGTTGATCAACAGAAAGAGAGGGCCATGTAAAATATGGTTTTCAAATCCTTAAAGAAACAAATTCAACAACTGTATCGGCTTGTGAGATACGACAATTCTCAACTCCTAATTGTTACATTTTCAAATTTTTAAAAAGCTCGGCAAGAATCGCACTTAAAATTTCGAAATGTAACTTTTTCGTGTTGAGAAATGTCGTATCTTAATGGATGCAGTTGTGGAACCTCTATTTTTTCAATTTTAGCAAATTTAACCATTAACCAACTGCTGGCCGGTATGATAGAAATTTCCCTCCAAATCTGTTCGGAACATAACTGAAAAAACTCGACTAGCCTCGTTTTCAAACTTTTGCAAAATGTGTTTAACCAGTGTGAAGAAGTTCATAATCAACTTAGCTCTTGTTGTAGAAACTATATTTCTCTAACATAGTACTAGTATTTAAACGAAAATAATAAATACATGAATAATGTAAATGATAAATCAAAAAAAAAAAGGAAAGAGTGCAGCTCGATGTGATAAATTTCATAATCAACTTAGTTCTCGTTGTAGAAACTATATTTCTCTAACGTAGTATTTTAACAAAACAAAAAATAATGTAAGTACAAATTTAAAAATAAGAAAAGAGCATAAGAAATATAATAAAATAGCGTTATTCGATTGGGTAAAAACAAAATTGCCGAAGAGGATTGCCAAGACCCAAAGTCCAAGAGAAAAATAGACAAAGCAGGAGGAAAACCACCCGAAACAGATAAGTTGCAATGGTTCTGATTCAGTACAGGCATTTCAGAAGTAATGGTGGATTAACCCAGCTTCATAGGTAGTGTCTGGTAGCAGTTTAAAAGAAATTACTTTTGAAAGTCGCAGACAGTAATAGGTATTGTTCATTCTAGTATTATGTCAAAAATGAATCTTGAATCAAAGTGTGGACCGATATTATAGATGACATTAATTTATCTTGGCAAGGAATTAAAGGATAATATGATCTGTGACTTTGTCTGAAAGGTGATTTCATTTAAGTTTTACAAATTAACCCCCCCCCAAAAAAAAAATCAAAGGTTGTTGGTTGCCAACAGGTATATAGCTATGCATATAGTTAACTTGACAAAATTGGTCCTTTATGTCCAGTTAGAAAGTTAAATAACAAATATTATTGGAAAAGTTAAATGACCAAATATGATTAGAAATCCTGTGAAGTAACCATTAAGATTAACACCTGGTCCTCTATCTTGCAATCAATTGGTTTTTGTTAGTGCTTTCTAACATCTTAAATGTATGACTATCGTGACTGTTTGTTATAATTATGTACCATGAAGCCACAGATGTAACTAAGATATACCCAAGGATAAAATCACATTCCATATTCATAATATTTATCGCTTTCATCAGCATGTACGCCGTATTATGACAATCTACGTTTTGTATTGATAAAGAAAGACAAGTAATATATCCCACCATGATTGTTCGAGTTTTCATTCAATATAGTTTCTAAGTGACTTTTTGCATGAACATTTTGTTTATGGGCAAACTATCATCTTGGACCCTGGTTTCCAAAATTAAATCACTATGATTTTCTTTAAATGACGTGTCTAATAGAAAACAGATCTTAGCAATAACACATTATTACAATGTATAAAAATATGGAAAATGCCATTGCTTAGATATGTTTAATTTGTAATATTTACTCTAGCTTCAGATATGATGTTTCGTGAATAAAATGTATTTTTCGTGAATACAAAATGATAGTATATGGAGTAAATTCACATGGAAAAGTCTCTACAAATACATGGTACAAATATATATCCAAACAAAGAAACAAATCTTTTATTGTTGTTCTTATCCTTGAAGTCACTCTGAGGCCTTGAACAATGAGCTTTGCTCATACCTGGAAAGTTCAAGACGGCCACTTAGCACTAGTTTTAGCGGAAGTTGATGCTAATTATCGAACAACCCTTCACCCATGTCTTTTCTTCTGATGCGGGTTCGTCAAAAAAAAAAATGAATAACACTGGCAAAGTGCTTTTACTGTCATCCGTCTTTTTCAATTTTAACACTCTACAATCACAACCCCGATCACAAAAAGGTATACATTATATTATTGGGTAAAATGTCATTTTTCATCTGTCATTTTTATGCATATTAATGTATATTTCAGACCTGGGTCCTACAAGTGTTACGATTTGATCTGTACTGAAGAGCCATGAATTGTCGAAACGACAATTTCAGTATTTGTGTATCTCTGTCTAAGTTGATTTGGCTTTGCAATTAGATCATATGTGTTTATTTTTCTACACCGAAGAGACATAAATTGTCGAAACGGACGTATGCAGAAATCAAATTTACAGTAATTTTATAAAACAGGATACATGCAAAAAAACTTACCGAAAAAAAGTTTCGAAACAAACGAAAAAAATATAAACATATAATCAACAATGGTCCTGACTTGGTACAAATGGTAGAATGGTAAGTCAATCCGATTTGATGGCACTCCAAACTTCACTTTCCAATGTGTTAGCAACTCAACTGTGATTGCTACTGAATGGCCGTAGACAGTTAAAAGAAATGTCATTTAGTAGTTAGTAAAAATGAATCTAAAATCACAATTATGACCAAAACTTAAAACTTTTCCACAAAGCAAAACAATGGTAGTAGAATACCGAAGAAACGAGGGAAGTGATGATCGTAAAAATCATAAGTCCAAATACATGGCAAAAACAACAACAGAGAAAAACAAAGACAAAACAAGGACGTGAGACAACCACAAGGAACGGAAATAAAAGGACGACATCAAGAACTAAGGCACTAAAGAACTTGAGGACTGATATCTATAGAAAAATTTTTTAATGATCACTTAAGAAGAGACTTTTTGAAGTCCTGATTGATAAGGTTGTCATAGAGATAACTATGTCAAAGGAAATAGATGGAATGACGGGTAATAGGTCTTGCGTAAGATCATGCCTTCTGTAAGTAGGAGAACTGGGAATTTTACTTTTTATGTTATGGAAATATTATTTGATGTTAAAGTCGTCCAATTTGTCATAAGTTTATTGGTGACCTCAAATTCGTGATGTAAGTCCAAAACAATGTGTAAATTGTGTAATTTCTGTTTATGCAGCAGGACACATTGTTTGGATCGATTTTGGAAAAGATGATCATCATTGTATCTTAAAGAGAGTTAAAAGGATGTTACATCTCTTCAATCTCGTATAAGAACAAATCTGCATGTGAAGGAGATCAATTCGCTTTCACAAGTATATTAACTTGCTGTTAAATAAAACCTCTAAATGTAACAAATATATCATCAATAAGTGCAAACCTGTTTCTCATTTGGTATCAAACTTTGGATTTATAATAAAAAAAAAATGTTTAAATTTCCAAAGGCATTTTGAATAACAAATAAGTTTAGTTTTAGAAAGTAGAGTTAAAGAGAGTGGAAAAAACAAATTTGAGAGACAATATTTCGGGAAAATGAGCAGGATTTAATGTTTTTTTCTATAAACTTTTCTGAAAATAAGGATTTATATTGGAGAGTATCCGTATACAGAATTGCCATAGTTGCTTTCCATAGTGGTGAACGAGAGAAAAAAAACTCTATGTGGGAAAGAAATTAATATAGGAAGCCTGATTATTAGTTAAATAACCGTTGTAAAAAATAATTAGAGCAAAAAACTCTATGTGGGAAATGAATAAATATGGGAAGCCTGAACATTAACCGTTGTAGAAATAATATCACAATCTATGCAGTTTACATACTTTTTCTATTTCTATCAATACCTCGAATAGATTTCTAGCCCTTATAATTTCCCCCACCCCTTTCGAAAGGGAATTTGAAATAAAAAAATATATAAAATAATTCAGTTTCAGACCAGGATCGCAGCACAAAAGGAAAAAGTTGATGAATAACTTCAAAACTGAAAGTCCACCAGCAGAAGCATTGACACAGTGGTAATAAATAAAAAAAGTATCCAAGTTACTCAAATTAGGTTTCTGCAAATTTTGATTTCGACATCTTGTGTTTCTCCAGTGCAGGTCAAATCTAACTGTTTGGAAGACCTAAACCAGTAATATGCTAACAAGCTGGAAAAAAATTAGAATGTAAATAGAAAGCAAAAAATCTTCTGAGGATAGAGCTTTGCTAAAGGGAGACACTCGTTAATTAAAAAAATCAAAAATTTCAATGAGTTCTGATTTGATGTCGAGAATTTCCTGCATCGTAGAATTGTAATAGGAAGACTTAGCAAGTAGTAAGTGACATGTTGTTGGTATGTCAGAATAACTAAATATCAAAATGAACAAACTGTGAACAAAAGAATGTTGGTAAGAATGTAAGAGAATGTGGGTGTATGGGAGGAAATGCAATTTTATTATTAGCATACTGGGGGCACATCACAATTGAACAGTGCTATGTGTGCGCCCCATGTTTATTTTTTGTATATAATTATTTTTGGATTGCAAGTATGAAAGAGTTTGTGTGTAGTTATTTAGAATGAGTGAAACAATTTACCTCTTTGCATTTTTTCTTTGTTTGAGAAACAACTTGTTTATTTTCTATAAAACTTAATTATTCTTCTTTCTAGTTGAGGTTAGTGGAGGGACGGGGGGACCACCTGTTGTGTCCACCACTGCTGCTCTACTTATCTTAACTGTTTTTTGGAAATTGATAATATACCAGCTTCATGAGTTTTAATAGTACAATTAATTTCTAATTAAAAAATATATGTATATATTATCCCTATGTGAAACTATATCATTGTTTTTTCAATGTATATTAATTACATAATATATATGTAAACCACAAGCTTCAAAAATAAAAAATTACAAAAAAAAACTGTGAACAAAACATATAATATGAAGAATAATTTTGGAGTTCTAAGTCTAAGAGATTTCATCCAGAGCACAGACCTTTTAAAGTATAAATATTTAGCCTTTTGGATGTACTATAGAAAGACACAGTCCTTTCGCATTTATTTCACTATTATCAATTTTAGAAAAAAAAATGTTATCTATTTTAAGAGTTAGAACACTCCTTTTATTTATATAATGCAAATGAACCGAACTTTCCACGAACATTTTGAATTAATTATTAAATTTAACATTTGTTTCAATCAAGATTACAGCAAAGATCTACGCCGTCTTGGCACAAGGTCATTAGCTTTTGAAATGATATTAGTTTCTCTTGCTTGGTAAGACTATCATAAATTTGCTTTCGTTAGAGATCTTGTAGATACTTTTTGTGAGGCCTATTCCATACTTTTTCAATATTAAGTAATAAATGTGCGAATAGCACATGAATTCGTTCACATGAGAACCAACTAAAACACCTGTTGATGAATTTCTATGAATTAACATGAGCAATATATCTAATCACAAATTTTCCATTAGCACAAAATCTTGATAATGTATAACAAGATTCATGTTTATTAGAATTAACTAAGAAAAAATAATAACTATATTATCACCAACAATTTCATGTTCTTGTGTTATATTATCTTAGTGTTGCATCTAGCTTTAGAAACATGAAAGTAAAGAATCGTCATCGAAAAGTTTCTCATCGCATATTCAAAGTTAATTAATGTATCTGTAATCAACTGTATTAATAAGACCCATCGCAGTTCAAACCCAGATTAGTCCAAATGGCATTTGGTGTTGTCTTTCGCTGATATACAAATTATCTAAATAATAATGTGTGGTGATAAAGCAGCTGATGCGACTTTTGAGTCTATCAAATATAAGTTTAATTAGAGTTTGGTTTTAATTTAACACCATTGATACTTTCTATGAGTTTTTTTTTCAAATAAGCCACCATGGTTGGTAAATGAAAATAGAATGCATTTAAGAAGACCATAAATTATTTGAATATCGTCGTTTTATTTCTTGTTGGGTTAAATATCGAATTTACTTCACATGTTTTTTTCTGCAAATGGCAAATTATGTCTCTTCAGATCAAATTAAAGCATTTTGAAGACTATATGCGGAATGATATAAAAAACACTGATAAGAACGAGAAACCCATAGCATCTAAATAGAGAAAAGAGCTTTGCACTAGGGAGATACTCATTAGTTTTAATAAAAATATACGAAATTTCAATACACAAGTAGTAAGTTTCTAAATAAAATGCGTTGGGTCACCATCGAAGAATTCTACACAACGGTGGCTTATACCGTCAGAGAGTTACGGTGCGTCGACCTAGTGGTAATAAATAACTAAATAAGTAAATACCGAAGTTATTGTAAATGTAGTTTCTGCAGATGGCCAGTTGTGCAGCTTGCTTATGTCTCTTCAGTGTAGATAAAATCAAAACGCTTGTAGCCAAATAATTCGTAGAAGCCGATAGAGAATTAAATAACCAATATGATCACAATGAAAAATCAAAATCTGGTCTAGACAGATCTTTGGTCATGTTGGTCGAGGAAGACATACATGTATGAAATATAATCACTATTTTTGCTTTGAATTTGCAGTGTTAAATTAACAAAGTTGTTTTTTCAAACATATTAAGACTAATATATTAGTTTAACGTGTATAAGTGATACAGTAGATAATATAAATGTTAATGTTTATTTTTAAATTGCGGTTAATATATCAATGTACTCATCCAAATGTCCAGCCTCGCCTGACCTAAATTCTTTGTGAATTGATAATTTTCGAGTATTTAAAACCTTTTGTAAATATCTTATGATAATGGACATCTAAGCATAAAGACAGAAAGTGGAAAAACAGATGTTTCGCAAATAGAGAAAACATAGTACACAAAGAAATATTAAGAAATTATAAATAGCAAGAACTACAAAGTCAACAGAAACTACACAGCAAACCACAAGTCAATGTTGTCGAAGGGGTACATGAACTGCTCAACCGGTTACACTCCTCAGTCAGGGTAATTAATCGTGGAAAATTTGATACTGGAAAGAAACAGAAATTTTAAAAAATTGCGAACATGATAAACTATTGTACCAATCAAACTCGTTCTCATATCTCTTTGGTGAATTTCATATATTGTGACATGCCTTTTTCATATTCGAAAGATACTATTTGTTTTAGGAATTCCATTTCATATCAAAATACCTTTTTAGATCGAAATTTGATAAGCTAGAACATACTGCAATATGGGTATATTGTAGTAATATTACTTCTTGATCGGTGTCTCTGTTGTTATACTGTTTTTTCGGGGGGGGGGGGGGGGGGGTGTGTTAATCACCATTTACGTCATCGAATACTTCGATCACAATTTACATTATATAAATTTTACAAATATAAAGATTGTCCCCTTTGTGCAAAGCTCTGTTTTAGCTTATTTTGACGTTAGATTTATGTCCTCTGTGGTTATTTGTCTTTTAGCTCTTTCAAAATGTTTTCCATAGGTTTGATATTTGCCTGCCCCGAAGAGACATTAGTTATTGGAAAAGTTTTCTTTGGACCTTATATTAACTTCAATTTTGATATTCAAATAAGGCACAGTAACAGTTGTGTAATACCAAGGCTTACTTGAATGAACACATTCGATTATATTACTAAAATGACCTTTTAAATATTGACATCGTAAATCTGAATTTTCTGTATGTTATAAATAATGTCTAGTTATGGAAAGTAAAATATGAACATGAAATATTTAAAAAAGACTGGACAATTATACCAATACTTCAACTATGAAATGTTTGAATTAAAATACTGTTATATTTTATTTTTGTAAAACAGTAATTTTCTGCAATAAATATCAAAACCTTTTCAATGAACCAAATCATGCATGTCCGATATGGAAAGAAACTTTAATCAAAATTATTTTGATTTTATTACTCTCTTATTTACGTTTAAAAATTGCCTTCAAAATACGTTGTATTATGCTGCTTTTGATTCAGATGCAACATGTATATACAGTTTATGTGTGTATATTTGTAGCCAAATGTCCAAGCGATACTACATATTGCGTTGAAACAGAATGCTCAATTAATGTTTGTTATTTGGTCCAAAAAGAATTCTGAATATTCTTCCTCATTATGTTTAGAATTCAACATGTTACATCTAAACAATGGCCCTGGTAATCCTATTCCATCAGAAACGTTCAAAACCATCGCTTTTCTGACTCACTCTTGTCAAAGCAGTTCTCTTTTGATTACAGCTTCCTTGAATAACTAACTTCATTATTATGTATCAAATTTTATGTTTTTCTTTTTGTTTAGTTTAAATTCAAATCAATAAATTATTCAAATTATCATTTAGGGGCAATAGTACCTACAAATTTCATATTGAAATAAAAGTGATGATAAAATCTGTATTTGTTTTGATTCGTTTTATCTTTCGACGTTTTTTAAGCTTTCTTTTTCGTTGGAAATATGGGCCCCGTTTAATGAAAGTGTCCTAAGATAAAATATCTTTGTCCTAAGATATGTCTTAAGATTGTCTTAAGTCATGACTTAGAACGAAAATTGGACTTAAGACCATCATAATATATATCTTAACTTAGACCGATCTTAGGATACTTTCATTAAACAGGCCCATGATTATCGTTTAAACCCCTTAATTCAAGTTATTCAAAATTGCTTCAGTTTATCATCATTAAAATAAAATCTTTAATAAGTAATGAAATTAGGATATGGAGTAAAAACACACGAGACAAAGTCTCTACAAATGCACGAACCAATGAAACAACGTTTGTATTGTTGTTCTCAGTATAAAATTGGTAAGTAATACTGTAATAGTGGGAAACTACAACCTGTTGTGTTGATGACAATTTCCCTTACATCATGGAAAATTCGACAGCAGGATAGCGAAAACAGTTCGACTTCCTGCTACTATTCCAACTTCCTGCTACTATTCCAAGAAATAGGAAGACTTAGTTCTTGAAATCTGCAAAAGATTTATGACAACGAGAACTAAGTTGATTATGAAATTTCTCACATCAAGTTAAATAAATTTTGCAAACGTTTGAAAACGAGGCTTGCCGAATTTTTTTTAAACATTTGAAAATTTATTTACCAAGATGTGAGAAATTTCGTAATTTACGTGTATAAATTGTAGAAAATGTTTCTCTAATGACATAATGTAAAACACCGGGGATTATGTTCCGATAGATTTGGCGGGAAATTCCACGCGAGTTGTTCTCTCACTAGAGACGAGAAATATTTTTATCACATCGGTTAGGCGTTTGTTAAATTTGCTAGAAATAAGAGAAATAACAATTTAGGTTCAGATATATGTTAGGAACTTTCAAGAAATACAACAAGTTAAAATTGGATTAAGATTTCTTGAAAAAGAAAAAAGAAAGTGAAGCTGAATAAAGCTTACCGAAATGTATTATCAGTAATGATACCATTTTAAGAAATGGTGTTAGAAGTCTTTCAGATCATTTTGAAACCAAATGAACATTTACAAGCAATTTCACCAAATAGCGTAGATCAGTTGCTGAGTGTCCTGTGAAAGATCTTTTACTGAGGTTATCAAGTGAATTGCTCAATGTGTACATTCTCAATAAGAATTTTGAGATGTTGTAAATTATATGTTTTTATCTTAAACTTTCATTTTGAAGTTCATATGTTTTTGTTAACATAACAAATTAAAAAGTTTATTCTGTTTGCTTTAACGTTGTAGTCTTTCTTTAGTATATTTATTCTGAAACAGAGGAAAGTTTATGTGTAGGCCTTGATATTGATTGACTTGTTTGTACAAGTGATAAAAGTGCAGTGGGATGCAGCCATAACCTCTCGTCAAAGTTACCTAGGAGAACACTCATGAGAACATTTCTAAGTTAACTGGAATTTAATTTGGAACAGACTTGAACCAGTCTTAGAACTTTTTCTGGTTTTGTCCTAGAACACGACCGTTCTTGTTATGACTACTCTGGCAATGACCGCTACCGAAGTCTGCTCCGGTCAAGACCGTTCTGCCGAAGTCTACTCTGGTCATAACCGTTCTTTGTCACACTGTCTCAATTCGTGTTGCTGTGAATTGCCGTGATTTTGGATTTATGATTTTATAATTTCCCCTTTCCTCTTTCTTGCTTCGGTATTCGTTTGCCGATATATTCTTGTCGATCCTGTTGAAAAAAACATAAATAACAATCTTATTTTACAATGTTTTGCAAGAATTATTTGTTTCAGTTGGAGTACAAATGTAATTTGATATTTATTCACATTAGTCTTCTAATTTAATTTAAGATTAGTATTTTATGACACTAACTATTGCAAACTTAGTATTTAGAGTACATGTATCTAAATAACTATAACTGACTTAAATTTTCCTGGATAAACAGGACAATCCAAAAACAAAGAAACAAATACACTAAATGAATCATACAAAATGCACCATGATGGCCAAAATGAAATTATTCATTTCATTATTCTATTTTCCAAGTCTTGTAAAAATTTTTATACAACTTATTTTGAATATTCTGAAATTTGTGTAAATTTAAGATATTTGATACGATAAGAATATTTGACTGGGCTCTATCAAGAATAGGTCCTAGAGTGTTTTTGGCTCTGTTAGAACAGGCGGCATTCTATGATCATGACTGGCCAGAGCGGTCAGGATTCTAGTTCTCGGACCATGGCAGGTCCAAACATTCTCGATTCTAGATAGACGTAATTCTAGAGCAGACTTGCAGCAGTTCTAGAAGAGACTTGGATCAAAGGATAAAAAGACATGGATTTAGCGTTGCTCAGCAATTAACAATGAATACCGCTCAAACCGGTGCTAGGGGCCGTCTTGAACTTGCTATGAGGTATGAGCAATGCTCATTGTTGAAGGCCTCATGGTGACTTCAAGATGAAGAACAACAATAAAAGCGTTGTTCCATTGCTGTGTTTTACAATGTATTTGTAGAGATTTTGTCTCATTTGCATTTACTCCATATCCCTTTCATTGTTAATTTAAGACAGGAGTTTGTCTCTCCTGCAGTGTGGAGTCCGTAAAAAGATTCCCCGTAAGAGAGATGTATGCTCTATATACATTACAGTTATGGTGTACTTGTTTTTGAGAGAATTTCTTATATGAATTCACTATCATTCTTTCAAATTTTGGCTTTTCAAAATTTTTTTTGTAATTTAAAATTGTTTTTCTGACCACCTGTTAATTGTGCCCACGTCTCATGATTTTATTATGCCAAGTTTTCTTACAATTGGCTCGATGAGTGCCCTGTGGTTGTTTAAATGTTGTGATCGTCCTCTACTAGTCTTTTTGTCGGGAAATTGATGACAGCGATTGTAAGAACACTTTGCCAGTTAAGTGTGTGTTTGTTGACGATCCCGCATCCATGGATCAAAGGATAAAAAGACATGGATGTAGCGTTGCTCAGCAATTAGCAATGAATACCGCTTAAACCGGTGCTAGGGGCCGCCTTGAACTTGCTATGAGGTATGAACAATGCTCATTGTTGAAGGCCTCATGGCGACTTCAAGATGAAGAACAACAATAAAAGCGTTGTTCCATTGCTGTGTTTTGTCTCAGTTGCATTTACTCCATATCCCTTCATTGTTAATTGATTAGACAGTAATTTTGGTAGTTTTATTGAGAATATTTTGGGAAAAAAGCGAAATACTGACTCCTCTAATTAAATACCAGTTTACTATATCAAGGACCAGAACGATCATGGTCAGAGTAAACTTGACAAGAACGGTCAGTGCCAGAGCAGACTCTGGTAGAATCGTCATGGCTAGAATAGCATGGCAAGAACGGTCGTGATTCTAGGACTAGAGCAGACGTGATTCTAGGATTGCTCAAAGGGTGCTCCCAGTTGAAGCTAACTTCAAATTGACCTCTTCGTAAGATTGTTATCCAATCTGACTTTCAAGAGAGATAGTGTCTGCATATCACTGTATACTATTTGAAAATACATTACGATAGATTCTGTAAATCTAGCTGAATATCATTGCATTATTCACTAAGACAATGTGCGACAGCATCGGTGCACAATTATTAGCATGAACAGCATATGAACAGAAGACATAATAACATGTCTTGCAGATAATAAGGTTACAAAATGAACTCATTTTATAGTACAGTAAACGGTGGTGTGTGAAACAAACCGAACTGATTTCATCGGAACTAAGTTATCGTATTCCGTTTAACACCGCTTTTTTAAATGTGGTTTCCTTCGCGAATTCTTCCGATGTTTTGATTAAATAAATACATCTCAATTGAGTATAATATTTAGTATGAATGTGGGGAAAATGATAATGCAAATTGTGTTATTTGACATATCTTCTCAATGAAAAGCATTTTTATAAATATTTTTTACAAATACTTGATACCCAGAAAAGGTATATTTTCAGTTGCTAACGTAGGCTGTATAAGATAAAGCTACAATGGGTTGCGTAGGATGGTGTTATTGAAATTTTTTGGCCTATGCCGTTTCGAAGTGCAATGCAAATTTACCATTACTCATACTAGTTGGGCGATATGTACTTTACTTTCGTTCACTTGTTACATTGTCTATTTCAACATTTGCCATTGATACAAGGAAACAAATTAGTAAACAAACAAACAAATTATATGTAACTAGAAAATTGCAACGCTTTTTAAAATAATTTCCCCGGTTGAACGGGCGCATCCCATCATTGTATAGAAGATATTTTGTTAAAGATACCATAAATTGACAAACTGTTTGTTAAACGGGAAGGTGTATCATTACTTTGTTACGGATTGATGATTTGTATATAAAAGGTTGGGGAAAACAGAATTGCCCGTTATAATTGTGTTCTTCATCAACTGTAGAAAGGACTGTTACATTTAAACTTTCTGTTGTACCCTATCAGTGACTGTTTTGTTAGCATGTTTAAAAAAAACTTATAACTATTATACCTATTGTCTTTGCAAATTATTTTTGAAGAAAATCAAAAATGCCAAAATCTTTTTTGATAAAGAAATATTGCAAAAAGAATCCTGGTTGTGTACAAAATGGAACTGTTGACAATACTGTGAACACAGCAGCAGCCACAGCATATGAAGACGTACATTTGGAACTTCCAGTAGTTGATGATGCTGAGAATGTCAAAAATTACAGTGAAACAGGTAAATAGTATGATTTATATAGAAAATGTATTAGTTTCCTGGCTTATAAGAGTTTGAGTCGTTCAATCTTTGTTTATCTTGTTCATTTTGGTAAATGTTTTATCTTTTGAATTAGAATGTCTGAGAAACCCTCTATGAGAGTTTATGGAAACTTAATTTGACAATAACGATTCTTAATACAATGTACCTCTTATTAATATTGCAGACCCAGAATACATAGTACAAGTTATAATCAGATTGAATAAAATATATTGTAAAACATTTACAACATTTAGTTAATTTTGGCTTTACTATTTAGATCCTGTTGGTAATTGTGTTCTCTATCAGATTTGCACATATTTCTAGTCGAAATGTGCATATGCAGAAACTAAATTAGCAGTAACTTCGGTATTTTGTTAAATTTACACTGATGTATTTAGCAAGAAAATAAACGAAATAGCAAGATGTATTTAAGTACATAACCATAAACATAAAAAACTTTTTTTTTGCTATTCAAAGCATTTTGCCCTAATGGTCACTCGTAACTCGAAACATAGATAATAAAATCAATCTGAACCTGAGGATCAAAAAGTAACAAGAAAATTAACCTAGCATTTTACAGCCAAAATTTTGAAAATTTCATGTTTTTTTTTATCAATGACTATATAACAAAATAGTGCAAATATAGTGTATATGTTGTATAAAATGCTTTATTTTCATTACATTTTAATATAGTTTGCCTCGGTTCAAATATTAGTAGTAACATAAAATATCTTTTTTTAAATGTGATTGAAAAACCCTGCACACTTCCATAAGAATAAATTTCTAAACACCATTGTACAAAATATGAATAAACGCCGTTGTAAATTACGTGAAAATATGTAAACGTTGGTTGCACCTTATCGCTTGACATTTTGAATGTTCAATAGGTTAAGAAACGTCGAATTCTTGCAAATCAGAGTAGTTAAATACGTTAATTTACAAATACTACAACGTGAATTTATGGTAAATGGACTAAGTTGTTTAAACTGTGTAACGTATTTCACATTGAAATCACCCAATATTACAATTCTATTACAGTAACATTAATGTTGAACATAGTATTTTACATAAATTGCATAGGTTTAACTTAAATTATTCTAACGTTTTTCATTTTTTTCCAAATCAAAATAAAAACAGAAAATCAAAATGTAAAGTAGACAATTTAAATTATCTATTTTCTGTTATAAACTGTTAGACGTCTTCAATTACAGTTTTGTTATTAGAGGAAATACTTGTGAACAAATCAGTTTGTTAAAATTCCCACAAGTATATTGTCCTCAGCATGGCATTGTTTACCCAGAGACATACCTATAATATGTATGCTCTTCCCTTGTTAATTATAAAAACCATTTGGGTGTGTAGATGCTTAAAATTGAAAGATTTAAGAGGAATCTTTAAATGGAAACAAAATAGACTTGAATGAGCGTAAAACAAACAAGGTATCCGGGGTGCTGGTATCAATGACAGTTATATTTAATGTAACTGTTCGTGTATATAATTACAATAATCATGGGAAGTTACCCCGAGGATATGATATCACGCGTGACAAGTCTTCATTCAGAAATCGACCAATCATATTCATCTTTTCTACATTTGAATGAATGACGGTAGAGATTGACAGATGTGCAAATACGATTTTTTTTTCGCAATGTGTAACAAATAAGTTGAAATGCATGGATAAATATGTACAGGTTCTCTATTTGAATATTGCCAGGCGAACTGAACTGCATAAAGCACCATTACAATCGTATACAAAACATAATTTAATATATAAGTGTTATATGAGCGATGACAAAATTATGAAGTATATGGACATAATACAGATCAGGCTTTCTATTTAAATGTTCTGTGAGAAGATATTGAAAAACCAATTGACAACCATTAAATTTCTTAAAGATTGATCTTTTAACATTATGCTACTCAAGTAAAGGATTAATATTAATAAAATAACACTTAAATTTAATATTTAAAAACTTACCATCAGATTTTTCTCGTAATATTTTCTTTTTCAAATACTTAGAAAAAAAAACTGCATTTTTGTATGTTTAATACCGGGAGTAAACATCGATATTTTTCATTTCGAGAAAATATGGCCCGTTTACTTCCGGTCATATTAGGTTTTTGGAAGTATTTAATAAAATTTTCATACTTGGACATTCCAATATTGTCCTTGTTATCGTCACTCAAACCATACCGACCCTCAATTTCGTCTTGTGTCAGTAGTTGAGCCCGGGTAGTTGAGAGTCCGGATAATTAATGTCCATGTTTTAATCTTTATTTATTCACCTTTTAAACTGTTAAGAGAAAACGTCTGCTGCTATGCATGCATCAGTCAATGATATGAAAATTTAAAAATTCTAGAGTGGAGAAAGTAAAGTCCGATATTTTAAACGACAGGACCCATTTTTTGATGTGAAGGACTCTGTCGCAAGGTGAAATACCTTTATATTTACTTGTCAACCAGCTCGTGAGGGCGACTGGAGCATTTTATTACTATATTAATGTCAATTTCAAACATTCTTTCTTATATCCACAGATGCCCTGAAGTCCTGGCCACCAACAATTGAAGATACACTGTAAGAGGGACGTCGTCCTATATGAAGTAAAACTATCCGTTCCATTTGGTTCGAAATATCTCTTGACATTGATTTAAAGCTAAATATCATTCCCTTTTAAAAGTTTTCTGATATCCAGTGGCAATTAAAACTCATCTTTTTTTTTCTCCTTTTTTTATTTAAATTTATAACGTGTTCCCTTCTCGAATTACTAAAATATTGACGTAAAACTCTGAAAAATTAATGAATTGAAGAACACTAGTGTCCCTAATGTGCTATGTCACTATGGTATATGTAAATAACAAAATACTGAAGTAACTTTCAATTTATTTCCTGCATATGCACATTTCGACAACTAATGTCTAATCAGTGCAGATCAAGCAAAACATTTGGAAGTCCATTAAAGGAGGAGAAAGTTATAGGGAAAAACTTAAATAGATATCTTGTATGGTATAAGTAACCATCTTCGCTAGCCAAGGATCACTATTCGCTCCTCAGAGGAAGATGTTTCTATGAAGAGGAGAGGGTTCGATCGCAACCCTTGGATAGCAAATTTGTAAAGTTACCAATTTTGATACATTTTTGCTTTTCAATAGACATTGCGTAAATAGCTATTTCTAAAAAAAAATTAATAAAAATAATGTTTTTGTATTTTAACTGTATATCTTTTCAAGTTTCAAGCATGAACGGTTTCTACTGCACCTGTTGAAAAGAAATTAAATAAAATCTCATAAATTGTATTATAATTGGCTTTGATAGTACTAACATGAATATGATAAATTTGAACTTTACCTCTTCAAGATTTACACACTTTATGAACTGCTGTTTTTTGTATAGGTATGTAAATTTAATAATTTCAAAAACAACTGTACACTGTGAAAGTGATTGTAGTATATGAATTTTGATGTTTTGCATGTAAAAAATGGATATATTTTATGAGGATATAATGTCTAACAAATAAAAGGCAAATACATAACAACAGCTCTTGGTATGTTTACTTTATGACCAAGACTATAACTTAACTCATAATGTAAAATTTAATTATTCACAAGTAAAAATTTTGTTAGAATTATTTATTGTAGAAAGAAGATCCACTCGAGAAAAAAAAATATATCTATTTGATAGTAAACAATATGACAATACGGCTACCTACTAAGTAAAGTGATAAATTTTGTAACGGGTCGTTACCTCCATAAAACGGGTTGGGATCTCATCATATTTGTAATATTTATGGATAATAACCCAGGAGTAGATTTTTAAATTTTAATTCTTTGCATCAACGGTTTTATATGGTTTCCGCTGTACTAAAGGGCACAAGAAGACACGGAAAAACGGCAAATACTGTACAAACGACATGATCTGTGGTCCGTTAAATAGCGAATGATAATCTACATTCATTTATAATGATTTATCATCTTATCCCAGGGTTTCTTTAATAGCGTTTTTATTAAATTTTTGACTGAGTAGTTATGAATTGGTAGTTTTAGTTGCAAATTTACAATTAATGTTGTTACTGTACGAAAGTAAACAAATAATAAGTGCATACAAACTTTATCTTTTACAAATGATCATTTTATTGCTAAATGTAATGATTGTGGCTGTAACAGAAAAAAAATCATAATTATCGGCGGCAAACAGGAAGAAGATGAGTGGCGGACTCGAAAAGGGAGAGAAGGCACAACTCATTATGCAAAAACTAAATCATTACTGCACAAGTTAAGCTTTTTTAAAAAGCTTCCCGGTTTATAGCCATCAATACATTTATTGGGCATATATATGTGTAACAAAGAATCAAATAACTGGAGTGATTGTTCAATCTGGGATAAAATGTACTACATCCTGCTAAGCTCATCTCGTTGTACTGTATTGTCTACATTTACTGACAAATATACACAACAATTAGTTTTACAAATATACTGGCATCCCTAAGAGCAAAGAATCCATACCCGCGTGTATGGATACATTTATAAATTGTAAAAAATGCTTTATATCAAACTATTAAATTTCAACCTGTTAAACGATATTTTATGAAATATTCAAACTATCGTTGGTTTAAAGCTGCGACAAAACAGTTTCTTTAGTGTTCGGAACCGTAGATATAAAATTATGCACATTTCCCATATCGGAAGCCCTCAGGATAGATAATAATACCAGAGGAAATCTGCTGATCGGATCAGATTCCGACCTTTTTAAAATACAGATTGACGGATTCCTAAAGCTACCATGGCAACCGGGAATAAAGAAACGATTGCCTTTTCCTATACCAGTTGACTCCAATATAGCTAGTTTGGGTATTTGTCGTCCCTTACTTGTCCATGTTTGTATTTCGCAAACTGATTATATTGAAGGCAATGACAATGTAAACATATATGAGGCAATCAGTTTATAGTTAAATTCAAGTTTTTCCAATGTATCCTCGAATGGTTTATATCGATGTGCAAATAAGCGGGATTACGGAGACGACGCACATCATTTAGCACCAGTATTACGCGGGAACTTCTGACCAATGAGCAAGCTTTGTTTTCGTTTCTGCAGACATGCTTGCAGCAAACCATTTTAGTACCCGATTTCCATGGAAACCGGGAATAAACAATCTGAAAAAAACTGAACGCCCCCGTTGCCTTAATTGAAACTACCAGTGCATGAATGTTTGCTCATATACTAAGGCATTTTGATTTATATTTCAGCATCAAGTATATCTACAAAGGTGACAAAAGCAAACAATGACATTTATAGTGAATTCAATTCAAATATTGCTTCACAGTCAAACAGAACAGAACCATACATAAAATGCCACCGTCCTTATTCTGAGTGCAGGAAAAAGACAGACAGACCACAAATGTTCTTACCATTAACACCAGATCCACAGATGTTTCAATGTGTCCATCCAGTGTCTAAGATGAATATGTATAGTCCCGTATCTCCGATGTCAATGTTTCCTTTCCGTCAACATGAACTGTGTTCACCAATCTCCACGTCGCCATCATCTCTACCAAGTCCATGTTCAGACGTGTCCATTGAATACAACACACTTGCTCACAGGTTAACTCCAGATGTGAAGACAGAAAAGATCAAATCTGAAGTAGAACTTGAAATGTTAAGGGTATGTATAACAACTGTTGAGATTCATGTTCATATTTTTATTTGCACCAGTGCCATATTTTGTTGGTACCTGTGTAAGCAGTTTGATTATGCACTAGATTTTGAAATGGAAAATCACTCCATAACATTTTAATGTTAGAATCTTTAACAATTTTTTTCTTGTAACCATATTACTTTGATAAAGTGATAAAAAAATGAAGTGGTACAAAAATTGACATATATATTTTGTGACTGTCGTTTGTGTTTAGATATTATCTGCACTGATGAGACATTAGTTGTCGCAATGGCCATATGCAGAAAATAAATTCACAGTAACTTCGGTATTTTGCTATTTGTGTCAGAAGTAAACAAAATGTCAACAAAACTATTAAATAAATACTACTCATGATATTTTTTATAATTAATATTAATGAAATAAAAACACATTTGTTTTTCATGTTACATGAATTAATTTTCTGGTTTGTAAAGTCATCGCTGCAGAAGAATACGGTTGACATCACGTCCTGTGGACCGCTATTTAATATCTTTTGCCTCGGTGACACTTACCACAACTGCGGCGGATGTCTTTTACGAAACAGGAGATGCTTTATCTACTGGTGCACCTAATCCTACGCATAGTTTTAACAGGGTTATTCATCTGTGTTTGTGTCCTTTCTTTTCTTTGCTATTCATTGCTAGTCTCTTTGTTTATTCAGTTACCTTTCCGATGTTGCCATTGTCTTTGGATTATCCGTTTTTGGACTGGCTGTTTGATTCTCACTTACTTTTCATCCTTTATTTATTCATTGTCTTTAATTTAATTTTAACAAGTAAATGTCGTAAACGACATAATGAATGTTATTGATTTATTTTAGGGAGTAGAATTGGTTAATGGTGGTTATGGAATAAAGAATCCATTATTAGCACATATTCCTCTGCCTGATATAAGTAAAGATACTGGTAGGTATTTCTGCTCATTAGTCTGAAAAAATTCAATTAGAACCAAATCTGTCATCACCGGCAGTTTGTGGCGTGTATATCTTTTGTCAGCTTTCTTGTGAAAGAAAACACAATGTCATCAAATGTGGACGGTAACAGACAAAATATTGTGTACATTCATACACATTGTAGCATAATGTCACCTTTTTACAATTACATCACTGCATTTGATTGGTCAAAGCCAGGTAGGGACACAAATATTGAATCCACCCTTTACTTTATACAAATCAACATGTCATCAAAACTGACCAAATTTGAGTAACTAGCTTATTTTTCAGAAGGATATATTGGTAAGTTTTGTTTCACAACTGTTTTGATACAACATCTTACTCATTGTACTCACTTCTTGCTAAGTTGCATAAAAAACACATCAACGCAACAACATAACAGATAGATTAACTAAAAACAAAGAAAAAAAATCAATATCAGTTGGGTCTATAATTGTAACCTTTTGGTAGCAAAATTGGTTACTGTTCTTGTCTAAACCATTATATATATACACATAAAGTTATAATTTGAATATTCATGAAAAGAAAAGCAACAATTTTACCTTTCATCGCCTCTGTGTATATGTAGCTGTATATTTTACTGATTCGATATTCCGTTATTTATTGATATTTGTTGGTATTTTCTATTAAAATTCGATTTATTTGAAATGATGTGTACTGAAAAAAAATTACAATTTATTATTTTCAGCTTCACGGACAGATGATAACCAATATATATGTCGTGTATGTAACAAAGAATTCAGTTTACAACGGTTGTTAAATAGGCACATGAAATGTCACAGTGAAGTGAAACGATTTTTATGTACGTTTTGTGGAAAAGGATTTAATGATACGTTTGACCTCAAAAGACACACCAGAACACACACGGGTAAGTTTGTATTCAGAAACACACCAGAAGATACACGGGTAAGTTTGTATTCAAACAGACACTCCAGCACACACTCGGGTAAGTTTGTATTCAAAAACACACCAGAACACACACGGGTAAGTTTGTATTCAAAAAGACACTCCAGAACACACTCAGGTAAGTTAGAACTCAAAAGGTCGAACCTGAACACATATATCCTTAAATTGTTAACACCAGAATACAATCGGATAAGTTAGAATTTAAAAAGTAACACCAGCTGCAGAACAAAGACAGGTAAGTAAGAAATCAAAAAGATACAACAGAACACACATACCATTTCATTGTTAACAACGGAACACACACGGGTAAGTAATAGAATAAAAGAAGGGAAACAGGGAATGTGTTAAAGAGACAACGACCCAAAGGGGAGTTATAAAAACTGAAAGCCACAATAGGATTTTCAATGAACGGTAAGGAAACCCAACACCAAACGGCAGGTCGGAGTCGGCATTTAAGACTCATCAGAACACACATATACTTTCGTTTTTAACACCAGAACACAACAGGTAAGTAGATATTATAAAAGACACACCAGGACACACACAGGTAAGTTAGTATTCAAATAAAATCGTCCGAATACACACGGGTAAAAACTCACTAGAACACACACAAGTAGGTTGGTATTCAAAAACACACACCAGAACGCACATCAGATCCGTTCGGTGTTAACACCAGAACACACACGGTTAAGTTAATCGTCAAAAATTCACTACAGGACACAAACAAACTAGAAAGTATTCAACCTCAGCTTAGATAAAACCTTGCAATGACGTACCATCTTTAAAACAAGCATCAATCATTGATTTTTGAAAATCTGAATAGGCAATGTCTTCTTTGTTGTTGTAGGAAACAGCATTTCTTTCTATATCAGCTTTCACATACATGTAGAAAAGTGCATCTTTTTAGAAAAAAAAGAACATTATTAAACATAAATACAGATATAACAACAGTGGGTGGGTGAACGACCAGCAAGGCCAAAGGAAGATAACTCAAACTTCCATTTAAGTATCCAAGTAGTTAGTATTACGAGACAAAGATAATTAAATGGCGAAATTGAAATTTGCTGCCTTTGTTGAAAATATCATGCTTCGAAATTAACAATTGTCTCTTTTCATTCAATAGGTGTAAGACCATATAAATGTGAAAAATGTGGAAAAGCTTTTACACAAAGATGTTCACTGGAATCTCATGGTAAAAAAGTTCATGGTCTCAGTTTTCAATATGTTCACAAGCAACGGAGGAAGAAATTGTACGTGTGTGAAGACTGTGGGAATGCTGAAGGAGATCCCGGCATGCATTATCTCCACTTGAAAAAGTATCACCCTCATAATCCAGTATTGATGAAATTTTATGACAAGAGACAATTTAAATTTGAAAATGACAACCAGTTAATGGAACAAAGGTGCTATGATGAATCAAGAGTATGAAAACTGTACAATTTTTATTTAAACAATATATTAAAATTAATTTATTTTGGTTCATGTTGCTACATTTAATTAACTTAATAAGCATAAGTTTTATATTTTAACTTTGAAATTATCAAAATATTTATATTAAGCAACTCATCAATTTTAACTTTTAATCAAATATGGAGTGTTCAAAAATTGTGCAATAAAAAGACAAAGGTGGGTTTCTGTGCAATTTTGCAGGTCTTTGTGCAATATTACTGCAAAAATATCTTAACCTAACATATCTGTGTTTTTAGAATAGTAGAACTTGCCACGATATAACTTGTTCCGATATTCTTGCCCAACAGATGCGTTTGTTTTGTAAATAAAATCAGCAATGCCAAACTTCTAGCCTTTTGAACTATATTTTTGTTTATACTGTAGTATAGCTCAAAATAATTGTTTGCTTATGTCTTGTTTTGCAAAGCACATGTATAATAAGTACATGTATAATAAGTACATGTATAATAAGTACATGTATAACAATAAAAACAACGATCAAAAATTGCATTTGACCTTCAAAATAACAATATTGACGTCTTTTTTTAAATATTAATTTTAGTGTACTTAATATTAATTACATATGATTGCCATTCAATATACCTATATGTTTTATAACATTACCGTTGTAGTGAAAAATTGCTTGATCACTGTTTTGATAAACTATACCGTTCAAACAGTAGAGTAAAATATACGAATTGCGTTGTTATCAAATGATTATCTCCGGTGTTTATATACGAAACACAAGAATAGCAAAAATCAGAAAACTTAAGTCCAGTTTAGATAAAATTTAAATAGACAATTCACCTAATAACAATGACTTTATAGTTAACAGCAGAACATTTCGACAACTTATGTCTCATCAGAGCAGATCAAATGAATAAGAACAAAATAATTACTGATGTAAAAAATATTGGTAAAGAAATCAGACATTTGCAAATAATAGCCTTCCGCAAAGAAGAGTGCGTTTCCTTAAAAATGATTTTTATGCATACCACAGTGCCTTCAAAATATATTAATAAAATCATAAATTTAAATCTATGAAATTTTATTTTTTTTAATATTATATTTTATATAATTATATATATTTCTGTACACTTAGTGCTCACAAAATTATTATTGATACATGTATGTCTATATTTCGTATTGTTCGTTGAATCTATGGATGATCTATTGCTGTTTTATTTTCGAAGATGATTTATTAAAAATATTCAAAATATAATGTATTCTTCTTTTCTTAACATACAACATAAACTAGAACATAAAGGGTATGAGTGTGGAACGTTCGAGCTGTGCTCAGGTCAAATCAAACAATTTTAAAATGGATATCTCCTAGTTTTCTTTTCACTATACTGAGTATGGTATCAAGGAACCACAAGGACAAATGATGGCTTGCTCGAATAGAAATCACAAAATTGGCTTCATTGAGGATAACACGTCTACCTGGATAAGTGAAATTAATGTGCTAGCACAAAAATAGTAATTTCAGTTATTTTGATAAGTGCAAGGGAAGTATTACCCCTTGTGCTATGGTTTCGCCCTGATAGAATAGAAAGGTTGCTCACCTTTCCAAAAGGCCAATCAATCACTCACCCATCATACTGTAAATGCTATACTACATGGTTGTTTAATTTATCTCCAATGCGAACAACCTAGAAACTTTCAAGAATCTGAAGGAAAAGACAAAAACAGCACAGAAACTGAAGTATTGAAAGAACAAAAGAAAGATCATACAATGACAAAAATGAATAAACTAGATAAATTAATTAAGGATTATGACAAATTAAAATAATTGGAATTTTAGGAATTCATAAAGCTAACACTCCTAATAGCTTGAACCAGGAAGATGTGGTCCAAAATATAACTACATTGTGGAACATTACTTGTTCATGTGAGCATTTTTGCTTCAATTTCAAAAAAAAAGTAGATATAAAAAGTCCACATTTCCCGAAATACACTTACCACCAAGTTTTCTTTTCAACTCGACGAGTGCCTTGTGGTTGTTAATATGTTGTGTTGTCTTTTGGTCCCTTCGTCGAAGTACGAATGATCATTACCAAGGCTAAAGAAACATGAATTTAGAGTTGTTCGATATTTAGCAAGTAAATTCTATATATATTTAAGCCTGTAATATTGAACGTCTTGACCTTACATTGGGGTATGACTGTTTTCTCATTGTTCAAAGGTCTCATGGTGACTTCAAGATAGAGAACACTAAAAAATACTTGTTCAATTTGCTTATCCTTACCATCTGTTTATAGATTCCCATAAACTGGTTTAACCCTACCGCTGGCTTTTGCCTGTGTCGGTAGCAAGTTCGGCTATCCCGAGTTCCTATCTTTTTTACCCTTTCCTCTTGTCTTTCATTTGTATTTTTCTGGTGCGGTTTGCTTGTGAATTATAGCATGTGATTGTAGTTTTCGGCCATTGGTGTTTACTGCTATCTTTTGTTTGTGATTTGTCCTGCATGTGTGTACAAACTGAACAATGTACAAAACATCATATCCTTTCATTTTTACACGTTTTTCGGTTAATGGACTTCCAAATGTTTTGGTTTGATCTGCACTGATGAGACATAAGTTGTCGAAATGTGCATTTGGAGAAAATAAATTCACATTAACTTGGGTATTTTGTTGTTCTTATTACCACTGCGCCGATGCCTGTGCGGATGGACTGTTAGTCCCCGAGAAAACTCACCAACCCAGTTGTCAGTACTTCGGTACTGACCCGAAAACTGACTTTATTGAAACTTTCAATATCTTAATTTTACAAAATTTTGTTTAAAACTACTTGGAGCATCTCCCTCATCATAGCTCATGCATAGCTCTGTCCTTAGCTGAATTTGGCTTTTCTATTTATATCCTTTAATTTGTTCATTTGTTCTTTATCAGCTTTTACACGTTTTTCGATTAATGGACTTCCAGATGTTTTGGTTTAATCTGCACTGATGAGACGTAAGTTGCCGAATTGCGATTATGCAAAAAATTTATTAACAGTAACTTCGGTATTTTGTTATTGTTCACATCCAGAAACGTTTTTACTCTCTAAGAATGACAACGTGGAATTTATTTTACTTAATTCAGGCAAATTCTACAAGTTTCTCACTCCGGCAATACCACATATTACCATAAAAGGCGTAATGTTTACAGCGACATCGGTTTGTGCTCAGTGCGCTTTTCTAGGCTGTCGAAATTGAAATATAGACAGGATTGCATACAGATTAATACATGGGCATTTCCATATTGGCCTGGTTATCATCCCGAGACACCCATATTGGCCCGAGACGAAGTCGAGGGACAATGTGGGTCGAGGGATGATAATCAGGTCAATATGGAAATGTACATGTATTAAACTTTTTATTACATACTTCCGACGTTTAGAAATGCCAGGCCGATGTGGACCGGAAGTCGTTTATTTGCCCAGGCCAATATGGACCGGAAGTCGTTTATTTTGTCTGAGATGCACGAGGAGCATAAGATAACCTATTATTTTCCCGGGGTGTGAAATATGGACAGTTTACTTCCGGTCATATTGATCATGCAAAAACGCTTTTATTTCTACTAAGTATGTAATAAATATATATATATATATATCGGAAACATTGCGTCCGATGTTTTCGAGATTATCAGGTAAGACGCTTGGAAAAAGTCTATGAGGACCGTGTTTTATCTGATCATTCAACCTCGAAAAACCCAAATTACTTAAATTAGCAATTTACCCCAAAAATTTATCTGCCTTGAAATGAAATCCAGTTAGGAACTTGAAGTCTTTGATTCCATATTTTCTGTGTCTTGATGTTTTAAACGATGCTTTAAACCTTCCAAATTTTGAAAATTACCCAAACAAACGTTGAAATTTTCTATTGGACGAAATGGGTATCCTCTTTGGAATGCATGTTTTTTTTACGCTTCAGTCGTTATGCTTTTGCTTTTCGACGGAAGTGTAGATACAAACTAACCACTACTGGCAGTCTTCGTCAACCACTATTATATTCAATCACATCAAACTTCACACCTGCGAAAAATGTAAAAAAAAAAGGTTTTAAAAAATCGTACACGTGTATTGTCTTGCTTTTGATTCGGATTTTTGAGGTTGCATTTGCTTCAAATGTGTGACATTATAGACATGGGCAGAAAAAAAAGATTTCATTCCCTTATGTCTTACATAAAATTCGACCTTGTGTCCTATCAGAATCGAAATAATTAATGTCAGTTGTATTTTGTGTGCAAGTTATTTATCCATTGGTTGGGTTTTGATATTTATAACTTTAACATCTTCCCCTGGCGGTTAAATTCGAATATAATGGTCCAGCCCATGGTGAACGATAAAAACACTATACCAGCCATACATGATCAAATGAGTTTATAATTTCAAGAAAATTTTTAAAACTAAGGAGTATCTGCCTCATGCAAAGCTCTGTCCTTAGCTTATTTTAGCTTTGAATTTTTTGTCCTTTTTGGTCATTTGCTGTCCATCAGTTTTAATGCATCTTTCGAATTCTGGATTTCCAATATTTTGATTTTATCTACAATGATGAGACATAACTTGTCGAACTGGTCATATGCAGAGAGTTTAATTTACAGTAATTTCGGTATTTTGTTATTTATAACCATTTGGTCGATGCCACTGCTGGTAGACTGATAGTCTGCGATGGTATTCAACACCCAGTGGTTCAGTACTTTGGAGCTGGCCCGAATACCAATTTTATTTGGAACTTATAATATCTAAATAAGAAAATTTGTTTAAAAGTAAGAAGTATCCTCTTCATGCAAAGTCTTACCCTTAGCTGATTTTGGCTGTAAATTTAGGTCCTTTGGATTATTTGTTATTTATCAGCTTCAATGCATCTTTTCGAATGTTTTGGTTTTATCAGCACTGATGACACATGGGTTGACCGCGCAACCAGAGAAAAAATTGTAAATTCACTTCTAAATGTGTTCATTTATCAGTGATATTCATGCTATTCTTCAAATCATATATTTTTCCAGTGAAAATAGTAGTTTCAATAAAGTCTTATTAAATTTAATGCTTTATTTATTTATGTAGGGTTGCTGAAGTCCACGAGTAGCGCTCCTCTAAGTCTAAGTTTTGTGACATGGCACCGAAAAGTCACGGGAAAATTGCCTTTGAAAACATTTCCTGCCAAAGTATGACGTATTTTGCATTATACCTGGAAGATTTGACATTGAAATGTTATCCTTTTCGATTCATATATACTTAGAGAAGTATATTGCTATGATAAAATATTGTTTTACACCAACCTGTGTGAAAAAGAAAAATTTTGCACCGCGAAAAAACAATGGATTCCCTCGTCCGAGGTTGGACAAATACAGATCCCTTTGCTTCAAGTCTTAATTTCATTTCATTTATATTGTCCGCGCGTAAATTGAAAAATCACAATAATCTTAATTAACACTTAAAATATTGCTTATTAGAGTTTAACGTCCGCTGAGAAATATTTCAGCTATATCAAGACGAGTACAATTAATCAAAGAAAAAGAAAAGAGAAATAAAAGTGAAAGAGGCAGCCGCGACTTTTGATTGCAACTTCAAGTTTTGATTGCAACTTAAAAGGGGGAATGGGTAGGGGCAGGAAATTTAGCCTTCCATAGGATTCACAGTGAATTTGCTCTCCTTAGAAATAAAGAAGGGGTCTTTATACTGCAGGGAGAGTGGCGTTTCTACACAGCTTGGCTTCAATGGTTTGCGGTCAGGCGTTCCGTATTATGACTTGACTAATTCAGGTGCAGTGTACACGTTAATAAAAGATACATGTATAC
>MJUU01016917.1:46432-60753 GCA_002080025.1 Modiolus philippinarum | reverse complement strand
CCCCCCCCCCCCCCCGAAACATATGTTTATTTCCGTTTTTAATAGAATTACAGTGCCTTTGAGTTTTACATCGTTTTACTGACATCAAAAAGCAATACAGTAAGCATATCATCAGCAAACAAATACCGAGCTAAAGGGCAGAAAAGGGGTACATGTAATTCTAGAATAAATCCCAAACATCACAATCCGTTATAACAAAAATTGACAAGAGACAACATGGAAAATACAAAACAAATACATGATGAACAAGAACGCCACAAACGAACAAATGTGTTGATACAACGTATTTTGTTTAGCGTGATGTACAAACGGAGAAAAATTTGAAAGATTGGAATTTATATATTCAGATATGGAAATTAAAGGTGCAAAAAACAACCGTAACAGTATTAGATAAGGATTTCTTATCTGCGACAAAAGGAAATATCTATATGAAGATTTTCAAAATTTGGTACAAAGACAAAGAATTTTGCCAGAATTATTTTTTTTTCAATATTTGTAAACATTACCAAGTAAGAAATTCTATAAATCTAAACAATATACCATGCTAGGCTAACTTCGATATTTTGTTAATTGATACAAAAACCTCATAGTTTGAATATCAAATCGCTGAGTTTGACAAACCTTTTATTAGATTTCTCCTTTTCGCAGATATACTTGGACAATTGTCCATATCTGTATTCTACTTGTGTGGCTAATGTTCACAGAAATAACTTGAATTTCTTTTAAAGAAAAAAATAACAGCTAGAAATTATGAAATAGGGCAGGTAAACCGCGCATTTTTTGCAAAAAAAAAGAAATTCGTTAAAGACACAGCCAAAGAACGATAACTGACGGAATACAATCTCACAACCCAAGCTGTAAATAAATAAAAAAAATATCGAAATTACTTTAAATTTACCTTCTGCATGTTACCAATTCGACAACTCATGTATCATCAGTGCAAATAAATTCAAAATATTTGAAATTCAGAAGTGTTGTGTCTGTCTTTCAGATACTGACGACGATGTGCCCGGAAGATGTATGTTGTAACAAGCCTGTATATCCAAACAATACCAATAATTTTTAACATCGAACATAAATGTTAATTTAGCCTCTGCATGCGGCAATGTCGACAACTTATTTCTCTTCAGTAAAGATACAATCTAAGCATTTAGAGGACCATAAACTCAAAGATGTTTAAAAACTGCACTCTAAAAACGGTGTTTAGATCCTAAACACAATCCTAAACACAAAATCTGTGTTGAATTTTGAACGCGTTTAGCCCTAAACATATTTAGGAATGGAAATGTGTTTAGGTTTTAAACATGTTTAACATATGTTTGTGTTTAGGTTTTAAACATGTTTAACCTTTTCCTTCTGTACTGTTTTTGTTATAATATTTATTTATTTATTTATTAAAATATCTCAAGAGTCTTCTCTCCAATCGCTTCTTGCTGGGATGCTTGTACTGGCTGATATCGAGTACTGTGTTGCTTCCATTACCTGAAATGATATAAGTAAAACAATTTCCTTGTGCATGCTTTAATTATTAACAAAGCCTTTCAAATTCAGAAGATTGTCTATTGGAAAAAAATATTATATTGAGACGTTCCTCAAAAATTCTTTAAATTTTACTGAAACATGGCTGCAAAATAATAACATGTACATTGAAATCGATGCAAGACAACAACACAAATGAAAATAAATTATTACACCAATAAGCATTAATCTTTTTCAAATATCAAAATAATATCAACTATTTACCTTTAAAACATTCTGTTTAAAGCAACATCCTCATCAGAACGCACATTGTTCATCCCTGTTTATTGCCACGTTTCAATTTTCTAAATCAAACAAAGAAATAACAGAGCGCCCTCTATATGAAGGATACCTCTTCATCTGAAACAACTAAACATGTTTAGATCTAAACACGTTTAGGAAAGTGTTTAGGTGTTTAGGATTGTGTTTAACTTAATGAAAATATCAATAAAATTATTAAAGAATGATGATTTTATCAATCTAAACATGTTCAAATCCAGCTAAACATATTAAAGTTAATAAGTGTTTAGGTTTTAAACACAGTCCTAAACATGTTTAGGTCTAAACGTGTTTCAAAAGTGTTCAAATCCTAAACACTGTTTTTACAGTGTGACAGAGAATAAATATGATCCAAATGGAAAGCCAAAAACTAGGTAAGGACAGAGCTTTGCATGATCGAGGGAGATTCTCCTTAGTATAAACAAAATTTACAAAGGTTTAGATATGGCAAGTTTCCGAAGTACCGACTACTGGACTGGTGGATACCATTGGGGACTAACAGTCCATCTGCAGAGGCGTTGACTCAATTGTAAAAAAAAAATCCGTACTTACTGTACATTTAGTTTCTGCATACGGCCATTTCTATAACTTATGTTAGTTCGGTGCTACATAATAAAAACGTAATCAGTATGAACTATGGACAAAATAATGATCCTGAAAAAAATAAAACAAAAATCTCTTTGTGATGGCATTATTTGAAAAGTCAAGGTACTGCACTTTTTGTCTTGGGCATAAAAATGTCAAGTAAGTTTCTGTTATGTAAACCAATCCGCTACCTAACGCAAATGTACATCTGTGTTATACCTATAAACATATAAATGTAAATTTTCTGTGTTCTTTTTGTTGCCTCCTTGCTCCAAAAAACATTTTTCTCTTAAGTTAAAACTTATATAAGCGATCTCGCAATAGTTGGCTTCATAAAGATAACAGAGTTTTTTGATAAGAAATTCTTATTCTTAATCTCTTCTTTTTCTATATGAATGATATTTATTCATTTAAAGAAATAAGTCCTTGACAAAAATTTGGACCTATTATATCCCAAAGTGAATAATACAACAAAAGCAAAATAGCTAACCAGTTCATAAAATATGCCCGGAGTCAAATACTCACATAATGATATAACAAAGTGACATGTTAATTACCAAATGTGTCCCAAACGGAAGATTTATTCGGAATTCCAAATGACACCCTCTTAAAGTTGCTGATTATGCCTTTAAAGATATTGTATTCAGATAAATATAAATAAATAAATAAATAAATAAATAAGCAAATTAATGAATGCACCAGACCGAGTTATTTATACACAGTTCATCTTTTCTGTTGTCTTGCTTTTGATTTTATACGTATCCCAATGCTTTTGGAACTGTTACGTCCGGTGTTTTACTTTAAAATTCAAGTCCAAATATTTAATCATAAAAAACACAACAAACTGCTTTTAATTTATAGTTTTCTGTGCAGAAATGTATTAGTAAGAATAATTTCTTTCACTGACATTGCTGGTTCTATTCACAATTGTAATTAATTTTCTTAAACAAAACCACAATTTTGATTTTAATCAAGCGAAGATATCATTGAACGTCCTTCTTTAATTGCCGGTGTAAAATTGTAGACCAATTGACAACTACAATGGTTATACACCAAGTGTCGGCGAACTAAGTGATTCTGCTGTGTTGTTTCTCAATCCACAGGGGAAATCATTTTCAACATTAAGTGCTCATTCAGATCGATGTTAACTCAATTATTTTTACAACGGAATGATTAAATCCCGATCGTGGACCAATATGGCGACCCTTGCCACCTGCCTTTTTAACGGGACATAACTGCGCAACGTTGTGAATGTTTTTCCCGCGGGATTAATGAGTGATTTCTGATTACAGAACGTTTTCAATAGAAATTCACACGAAAATTATAGTTTCTCGTCAAGCCGCTATTTGACGTATATTCAGTCGATTTTGTCATCTATTTCGACATTTTCATGCTCCAAAGACGCCAAACTCGACACGTAAATACTAAAATTGTGATAAAAGAACGGACTTATTCCCAAAGGTTATAATATAGAAGAATAATTTTTAAAGAATGGACATGTTTTGTTTGTCAGAAAGATAGTTCGGAAATTTAGGTAGCAGTATTTGTACTTATCTAGTTAGAAATAAAAACTTTATGTATATATGATAGAAATTATGATTTTCATTTTATTGACTCAATTTGCATTTTATATACGAAACGCATATTAAAAAGAGCGTCGTCAATAAAAGCCAAATTTCGCAATATTTCGGAGATACCTTCTTGAACGCAGTTATGACTTTTGAGGGTACTACACGTAAAACATGTTAATCTTCATTGAATTCTTCACAGAACAGTGTGAGAAAATGGTATTCTCATTACTGTGAAAGTTCCATTGTTATTGGAGTAAAACATGAAATTAAATTCTAACAAAATGCATTTTCCCTTTGAGTTTTAGCACAAAGAATTCGAAACCAGGAATTAAAGTATCCACGAAGTAGTAATATTGATAAAACCACGAAAATTGATATCCACGAATAAAAGTACTTTCACAGTAAATGTTAATAGTTTGATTTCGATTTCGATTTCAATCATAACTTTTCTATAGAAGAAACTTCTGACAAAAGCGGAATAACCTGTTTCCTTATCTATTCCCAAACTTAATACTTTTCTAAGAAAACATCTTTTACATGTAACATCTTCTGTCGTTGGCTTTTCTGTTTAGATCATTTGGTAATTTGTTCTCTATCAGCTTTTACACGTATTTCGGTTAATGGACTTCCAAATGTTTTGGTTTGATCTGCACTGATGAGAAATAAGTCGTCGAAATACGCATATGGAGAAAATAAATTAACAGTAATTTCGATATTTTGTTATCTATACAGAACTTCCATTTATTACTTCTATGATAATGTTTATCGCATTTAGCTAGAATACCTTCTTTGTAGCAACTTTTAATAATAAGCTGACTAAATAAGTGATGAATTGCTAATAAATAACTAAATACGTAACTTATTTTAACAACGCGGAAATAATGTCAAGGATCTTGCAACAATCCCCTCTTAACTCCATGGCCCCTGGCAGCTGAACAATAGCTTACAATATACGAAAAAAAAATGTATGTGTCTGTTTCTGTCACGGTTTTTATATACCATGATTCTAAAGCTTGCGGTATTAAAAAATCGGTCAGATTGGTTGATTTGAGAAATACGTTACAACGCCATAAACTTGATACATTTTGTTGACCAAATAGTCGCAAATACATAGATAAGAAACAAACTAACGAACGAATGTTCATTTCTGTTTGTAAAATATTTGCATTGTTCTATTTTTTACCTAGGGCAATAAGCCTATGATAAACCATCTGTTTAAATTAACAACACAAAATTATTCAAAAAAATTGATCAGTAACGTTTTAAATTTAAATATAAAAGGAAAGGAATACAGCCCAGAAGTCGAGAAAACTTTTTTATGTCATGTAATTAAGATTAAAGATGTGTTCATTTTAAGGATGAAATTGTCATTAGATTTAGGTAATCACTGAAGTGTGTCAGCAGTCCTGATTTCAATGATTAACTATTTTATTTTGTTAAAAATTAACGGAATTTATTGAGGTGACGAGACGCACATCTCAACTGTAATTTAGTTACTATAGTTTTCTGAACAACCAAAGAAAATTATAATATCATTAGAAAAGATATATGGCTTTTTAATCACTGTTGCCCCCAATAGGGTGTGAAATTACCAGCTCAAATCGGTATTTACATATTGTTTATCGAATTTAGATTTAAAAGAAAATTTTGTTCAAAATTTTAATGATTGTACTTTAGCTTAGTATTTGATACTAATATTAAAGGTGCTTTAGTGACACTAGGGCACGAAGTGTTGGCCGTTACAACAGTGCAAGAGTATAAAGATTGTGCTAAGTTGTTGAAATGCGCATATGCAGAAAGTAAATTCACAGTAACTTCGGTATTTAGTTATCTAATACTAAATTTTAGATTAAAGGTTATTGAGTTAATATTTCAGACGTAAGTATATATTTTGTCGTCTACTAGTAACCTCCGTCTTCAAGCAGCTGCAAATTTGTGTTCCCCTGCTAACTTTTCACTGAATTTCACCCCTATTTAGCTGAGTTCTCGGCGGAAGAGTTCGCGTATAATTGGTTTAGTCCGGTTGAATAATGTTTAGCCCGGTCGAGGAAAAAAACAAAACAAATGTCTTATTTTAAGTAACATTGAATAACGTTTTGTCCCGGTTCAGGATAATGTTTAGGTACGGTTTTTGATATTTGAACATTACCTGTACCTAAACATTACCCAGCTTAATAGGGGTGAATATGTCATTTGTACACAAAACTATATCTTTGGTATTTAATAGTAGATAAACTGCTAGTTTGTGAATCGCTGCATATAACATTTAAGCCCTTTTCCATTAAAAAAAATATTACATTCTTTAATACATTCTTTTCATGCTACATGTATACCTGATATGGATGACTGTATGTATTGCTGTTTTTTATACACGTGTTCTCTCTTTTTATTGTACTTTTCTTTTTTCTTTAGTGCTGCACGAATTGATTGCTGTTCTTATTATATTTTAATTTGGCTTTGTTTAAATGTAAAGTGATTCAAATTAAATATTACAAATGGCAACATCTTTTTGTTATTTCATGTTTTGTTTTAATGTTTTGTCCAGAAAGGGTTAATTTGACGTGCATACCTTAACGTTTGCTGGTAAAATTGTTGGTCCTCAAGCCTTGCCTTCGAAAATGGATAATAATAGAAGCACAAATGTCCCTTTGTTACAGTTTTCTCTTGAGATCACTGCTGGACTCTTTAATTCATTGATATCTACACACTATACTTTCTAATTGTTATTTGTTTTCGTCTCTTGGTGTAGGAATGTTAAAGTCAATAATGCCATAGGTACATGTAAGGCTACTTGCAAAAGGTACATTGGAAAATGGAAACCAAAGCAAAAGGTAGTAAAGTGAACATGTTAGAAAAATAAAATAACTGGAACAACGGCAGTAGAATACCGAAGGAACAAAGGAATGAAATTTACAAAAATCGAAGTCCAAAGACAGGGCCAAAACGAGAACACAGAAAAAAAAATGACGTTAGACACAAAAAACAATGACGTTAGACAGATACAAAGTACAGAAACAGAAATTACAACATTCAAAACAAAGGCACACACAGTGTGAACTCCAGTGAAACTGAGATTGACATCAGGTGCTCCGAAGGTAAGCGTGTCCTGCTCTGTTAACAGCACCCGTCACACTGTGAGTGATTCAATCCGGGAAAATGTCAATGTCGGTAGTCAAATCCGGGAAGACGTGAATCTAGCTGAAAATGTCCACTTTCATTTGGGATACTGATACGTCATATCTTTCAATGATGCTATGGTGACGGCCATAGAATTTCTTGAGGGATGAAATTAACATAGGTTGAACAAATCTCTGGCTAAGCAGCCTTTGGGACAGTGTTTTTGCTCTGTTCAAAAAATCACTGTACAAACTACACGCTCGACAGTAACGAATCAACTGTGAAATGTACACTCCATAGTCTGGAGAGGTAGGTATATTGGAGCTAACATGACAAAAAAAAACGAATCAGAATGTCACAAACCAAGTACCTGCATAAAATTTTTGGTGTAATCACTTTCTCAAAAATGCTAAGCATGATTTGCTCAACGCGTGGCACAAGTCACACTGCCAGTGAACGAAGTCGGTAGAAATGCTCATGATCTACTAATTCCCATTCTCATTTTCGGAATAGAAAAAATGTAAAGATCTGTCATTCATGAAGAAGACTGAAAAACTTCTGTAGTTACAATTGCAACAGCGGTTGAGCATAACTTTTGTTCAAGTTTTTTAGACAGAAATTAAATGTGCTGTGAAAAGCCCTATCGATACCACACGCAAGACAATTGCGAATGATTTGTGAAGCGCAGACTCCATATGCAAGGGTTGTGGAAATCCGATTCTTAAAAACGAACAGTTCACTATTGCAAAATCAGAACCATTACCTAGGTAGGATTTCATACGTAAAAATTATCAATGTAAAGGTAAAAACCAATGTAGCAACATTCCAACATCGCTGGCATAGGGAATTTTCATCTCCCAACTCACTCAAGGGCCTGTGGTCGATACAATGACTTAACTTATATAGCCCGGTTGTTAATGAATAGGCTACTTAAACAAGGGTTTCTTACCCATAACTTGAAGTCATCACTCCAGAAGTTTTACAGTCGACATCAAGACCTTGTGGACCGCTTTCGGATATCTGTTCCCTAGATAACAAGAGATCTTCCCTTTGAAAGTTTAAGATTGTTGTTTCCACTACCGGATTTGACCAAACACGACAGGTGTCTGATAAGAAGCAGGAGATGATTAATCTTCCGATGCATCTGACCTCAACCATTGTCTTTATTGGGTCCGTGTTGATCATCTGTGTGTGTGTGTGTGTGTGTGTGTGTGTGTGTGTGCGTCTTCATTTTCTATGCCGTACTCATGTTATGTCTTTGTTTCTTTGGTTTTCCGATGTTGCCATTGTCCTTGGACTATTCATTTTAGACTGACGGTTCGGCTCTCACTTACTGTACTTAACGTAAAAGTCCAAGCATGATATCAGTAGTCTCTTTAACTTCGGGTTTATGTGGGCAAATTAGATGGATACATCGGTAAACGAATACCGAAACAAGAACGGGGAAAGGGGGAATTCTAAAATCATAAATCTAAATCCAAAATCACGGCAATTAACATCCAACACGAATTGAGACAGCATTACAAAGACAAAACAAACAAAAATGAACAAGAACGCCACATAACTAAAGCACTAGCAGTGTGAATGAACACCTACAAAAAATGAGGTATCACGGAGAAAGTCTTAAAATCGAAGATTGTTCATCAAGCTGAAATAGAAGAACTAACCTTCTTTTTTTTCTTCTTAACTATCCTTAGTAATGTACCATCGACGATGGACAAAATATATTGATCGTTTAAGTTTGTAAAAGTATACATACAAATAAAAAAATATCAAGATTCGGTAAGTTAGGGTATAATAGTATAGAAATATTGGACCCTTTAATGGTACACATACAAATTTGGTGATATTCAGACTTCGTAAAGACTGAAAACCAAACTGTCAGTCCAAAAAAATATACATGTAATTCAAAGACAATGGCAACATCGGAAACACAAAAAAACAAAGATATCACAAAAGAGAGGCACAGGAAAAAAGAGACACACATACATATGAACAATACGGGCTCAAGAACAATGCGTTACATAAGAAGGTAAAGTAAGTGAGAACCGAACCGTCAGTCAAAGAACGAAAAATCCATGGACAAAAGCAACATCGGAAACACTAAGAAACAAGGACACCACACGAGAACGGGACAAAAAATAAAAATGAAGACACCCATACAGATGAACAACACGGACCAATAAGAAGCACCGATAGAGCATCCTCTGCTACGTATAAGACACCGACGCTTCAATTCCAGTAGAAAAGTCAAATCCAGCGGAGGAAAAAAAAACAAACTTGAACTGTTCAAGATTTGTTGTCATCTGGGAAATATATATCACATAGCGGTCAACAGGATCCTTATGTTGACCTAAAAGCTTGTGCAGTGATGACTTCAAGTAAAGTGTAATAAAAAAACTTAAGCTACTCAAGATCTGTTGTCATCTGGGAAACATATATCATATAGCGGTCCACATGATCCTAATGTTGACCTAAATGCGTTTGCAGTGATGACTTCAAGTAAATTGTAAAAAAAAAGTATTATTAAAAATTATATGATAACCGTATTATCAAAATACCCTGGTTTAATGCCAATTTGTTAGCAACCGGGACTGAGTCTCTCAAGAAAGTCACTGTTTCGGTCTGAGGCCCTTGAGTAGCGAATCAGTGTGGAGATGTAAACGCCATATGCTGGTGCTTTTGGAATGTTGCTACAAATAGTATACACAAAGAGAGAACAGAACAAAAATAGGAAATATGAGACTTTGTAATTGTAAACATAAAAAATATCCGGCTTTATAACGGTATATATGAAATTCCAAATTACCGGAATCTAAAAATTGTAAACATGTCAATTTGCAGTAATTTGGTTTATACAAATTACGAATGTATTTGTAATGGCTTACACACAATTAGGAAAATCTATGATGCTTTATAATGTAAGCGTAAAGAAGCTAGGACATCGTATACTCCAACCTTGCATTGTAAACGCATGTTGATAAAACCAAAATTAACAAAAACTTATTTTTTAAAGTTTATTTTCAAATCTTACAACTATACAGACGTTCGTTTTTATCATTCAATCAGCTGAAAATAATTGTTACTGCAAAACAAAACCCTTGTATAAGGTATAGAAGAAACGCATCAATTAAGTTGTCATACATAGAAAATGTCCTATATGACATCCCATTTTCACTGAATAAAATATCAAATGGGAAAAATTCAGGAAAAACGTTAATCTACTATGATAGTAACTTTTTGCTTTTTACTCTATTTGACCTTACATTTTTGAAAGCTTTTTCAAATATTTTGTTTTATATATTTTACGAAAGGATATGGATTATGTATTTTACAAAAGGGGGGGGGGGGGGGTCACTTCCTATATAGAGGTATATACAGACGTGCCGCTGGAATGGGCCTGTTTTTCGCAGTTGTCAACTGTATGAATGGGTAGTAATTTTTGACATCCTGTATATAAATGGGTCGTATATTAACCCCAAATGGCCAGAAACTCTACTGGTTGCTGTAATCAATTAAGTATTTATCATTATTAGATGTTTAAGAACATCCCTGGTGTAAAATTAAGGGTTTTCCGAGTCCAATTACACATTTTTACTATACCGTTGGGTTGCTTATTTTTAATATTTACTATATGAATGGGTCAATATTTTGTTTGGGGAATTATATGAAAGGGGGTACTTTCAAAATGCCAGCGGCAGGCCTGTACCCAATTCCACCTGAAGTGACCCCCCACCGCCCCTCCCCCCTCCGGGATTTTACATCATTCTACAGGTGAGACAAAAGACCGTATGACCTCAGAATCGAATTTATTTCAGTTGTAGTTTTGATTTGTTTACACGAACTCCATATCCTTTTTATTTATGTACTAGTATTTAGATGCATATTTAATAAGTGAACAGAAATATTATGATGATTCAATTTTTAATTCATGAACAAATTAACAAAATTCAAAGAGTCATGTTGACCTTTGATGTTTGAAAAAAAAACGTATTGTTAAAAATTAATTTCATCTTAAAAACACCAAGTCATTTGGAAGTATTATCTCGTTTTGGCCGCTAAGATTTACTTTAAAAAAAATCGACTCTGGACGATATAATGATTTTTTTCAGGTCCTAAAACAAACCATCAGACCTTTTCCAAATTTTGAATTGAATGATTAATTAAGATAATGAAAAGGGTTTATTTAAAATAATATATTTTTAATTATATAATCAGGTTTATGAGACTTACATTTTACCATAAATTCAGTATTAGGTCATAGTGAGCCAAAATAATATCGTATATCGAGATTTTTTTGCGTATGTTTAATTTTCACTATGTTTGTGTTACACAAGCGGTCGCCAAAATTATCCTCGGCGAAAAATTCTTCGCCCATGCAAATGCATTGGATAAAGTATAAACTTAGCGAATATTCACTGCTGTGATTTACAACCAAATCGCGAACAAAAGCCGACGCGAAAATAACCCGATATACGGTCGGTATAATGAATATACTAAAGCAAACACAAAGTATAATTAATCTATGGGGGTTGTTTATAGGGAAAAATTTCACAGAAATGTAACCTTATATTGATTTACGCGATATATCAAAATAACAAGACAAATGGATATGTATACTCAATGCATATCAAATGTACAAACTTCCCACGAAACTGCTTAATTACAATAACAAAACAGAGTGCAAAATATATCTTCATATTATTTAATTCTTTTGTTTTATTAAATATAATACTGATCTGATGGATTAAATAATACAAGTAAAATCATACACTTCAGTTAAAAAATAACAATACTTTGATATATTGCAATTATGTAATGCAACCTAAGAAGAGTGCAATTCAATACATGTGGATTCATAAAAATAACCATTAACGTGCATCACAACTAATTCGGACACAAACCAGGCGTACAAGCGAATATAGTTTTGAGATAAGATAGTTCAAACGAAGTGTTTATACTGTTGCAGGTTACAAATGTTGACAGCGAAATATTATATCAGGTTTTGTTGTTTGAATTCTTTTTAACATATACTTATATAATGTTGTCAACAGATAAAAGAAGGCGGAGATATAAAATCTGATCGAAAGTACCAATTGTAGTGTTGTTATTTACCGTAAATCATTTTGTTCCTTACATGAAAGTTACAGTTGGTTTGTTTATACTTAAGAGTCTACCGAAATATGCATTGTAAAGTTTAAACACCTGTCACTTCATTCAAATGTCTAGTTATATTTAACACGTGTAATTTAACTTGGGACTCTGTATGATACTGCATTAGTGGTCTGAGGGGACTGAAAGGAAATACAACAAATCACAAACAAAATGATGTTTTGGTTCTGAAGTATTGAAGAAATATCCACTGTATCTGTTCGGCCTCGTCCTTCAAAGGATATATTTACATAAGGTTACTAATTAAAAACCTTCTAGATTTTTGATTCTGCACCGAAGAACCGAAATGGGCATCTGCAGAATTGAAATTAAAAGTACCTGCAATGTAATATTATTCATAAAAAAATTTTGATTTTTGTGAATATTTAGATGTTTTGATTTTATCTATATTGAAGAAACACATAAAACACAATATGCTGAAGTGGTTCACTATTTAACTCAACTATAATATTTTTTTTGACATTTTAAAGTCAACTATAATTTTGACATTTTGTTCCATTTTTTGAATAGCAAACAATAAGTCATCTATTGTAGTGTAATATGCAAAGTTAAAATGCAGAAATTGGATAACTAGTTTAAAACATTTTTAATCAACAAAAATTATATATCTGCTTGGGAATATAAGACTATTGAACGAGTGCGTTGTAATAACCATACAAATCTCACTTTTTGGTAACATGCGTCAAGAGCGAATTGCTGTATCATTAGTTATTTTTAATTTGAGTTTAAAAAATATTATTGTTAATACCTATGGTTAGTCAAACTTACAAAAATGCAAATTGCATTACAATAAATATAACACTCAATAAAGATTAATAACATAGTTTGGCAACATTTGCGGAACAACTGACCACATTCATAATACATCTTAATACAGTAAGGATGTAGCTGGCCGTGTTTTTGGACACTGTGTAAATTTTTACACCAACCATTGAGTATTCTTTTATGCTTAATATCCAGAGAATCAGTGTTAAATTCTTTCTCTTATATTTACAGTACCATGTGTACAAAAGATAACAACATCTACAATACTGTCACATTGGAAATGTTTACATTTCACTAAAACATACATTGGCACAATCTTTAAAAAACGTTTTGAATATCAGCACTCACAATGATCCTTGATCAGTCCGTTGCTAGCAATTTAATAATCAATTACAATCTCTGAGTATTCTTTGCTTGAAATTACATTTCATTGTTTTTATAATTTTCAAAATAATCCTGCTGCTAAAGAGGTCGCCTTTTCTAATGCTGGAACACTGGGGTAATCAGAAGAATGAGACGAAAGTATTCCAGAATAAGGTCCTGGAAGTGGAGGTGCTCCGCTTAAGGAGGTCGTAACTTTATTATTTGACACACTGCTTGTCCATTTTGAACTTTCTGAGATATTTTTACCTAAAAAGAGAAAATAACATATCAAAAAATGAGATAACCATAACAGTCTTCAAGCAGAAGCATCTCGGTGGTAGTTTCTGCTTAGCCACTACAAAAGATATTTCACCAAACCGTTTCCTCATCTTTGTTCTGATTAGGCTATTTAACTTTTTCATTAAAGAATAACTCATATTGATGTGATTTCTTTTCATTTTGTTCTTAACGGCAACTGGTTAGACATTGTGCCGATTGCTTTGTTTGGCTTGGTTGGTGCTTTGGCTTAACCCGTTTTGAATGGGTTAAGATGGATCGAAAAAAATACGCATTGCATTTGATGCAAGTCGGATGCGAAATTCAATTATTTGCAGGCTTAAACGATCTACTTACGTCATTTCGTTCTGAAGTCATCATTGATTTACCGACATGGACTCGGCGTGCCACATTTGCCATTTATTGGGCCCATTCTATAAGATCATTATAATTTTTAATTTAAACCATGTATCTTTTATCTAAAGATTAACTGGGGCAATAGGAAGCTCAGATGTTTCCCTTAAAATATAAAAAGCAAAAAGAAAATAAAATTCTAGTAGATATTTTATATGAACGCTTAGCAATAGCAAGTTGTCATAGTCTTTGTACCTTCCTTGTACTTGTACCTTCCTTCACACTGTTAGTGCTTTAGTTTTTTGTGTTGTATATGTAACG